>PVJL010000145.1:180815-207646 GCA_004026885.1 Lyroderma lyra | reverse complement strand
TTCACTCATATGCGGAATATAAAACTGAAAGCAACAAAGAAAAAAGAAATGAACAAACAAACAAATAATCCATGGACACAATCAATAGTTCAATGTTTATTTGGGGACGAGTGAGGGGGAGTGGGAGAAGGGGGAGGGGTGGGAGAGGAGAGGGGGAAGCTAAATATAAGGTGATGGAAAGAGAACTCACACTGGGTGGTGAACTTATTATACAACAAGCTGACAATGCACTGTAGAATTGTATGCCTGAGACCTATGTAATCCTTGCTAACAGATGTCACCCCAATAAGTCTAACAATAAAACTAAATTTAAAAATTTTTTAAAAGAAAATTGGGAATGGAGTTACCATATGACCCAGCAATCCCCTTTCTGGGGATCTACCAAAAAAAACTCAAAACCTTTGTCTGCAAAGACTTATGTACCCCAATGTTCATTGCAGCGCTGTTCACAGTGGTCAAAACACGGAAACAACCAAAGTGCCCTGTGACAGATAAAGAAGCTGTGGTACATTTACACAATGGAATACTACTCAGCTGTAAGAAAAGATGAAATACTGCCATTTACAACAAAATGAATACACCTAGAGATCATCATGCTAAGCAAAATAAGCCAGACAGAAAAAAACCAAAAACTGTATGACTTAACTCATACGTAGAATATAAAACTGAAAGCAACAAAGATAAAAGAAACTAACACACAAACAAAAAACCCATGGACACAAACAATAGTTTAATGTTTTTTTATTTGGGGACAAGTGGGGAGGAGATGGGAGAAGAGTGAGGAGTGGGAGAGGAGGCGGGGAAGCTAAATATAAGGTGATGGAAAGAGAAGTCACACTGGGTGGTGAACTTATTATACAACAAGTTGACAATGCACTATAGAATTGTACACCTGGAACCTATGTAATTCTTGCTAACAAATGTCACCCCAATAAGTCTAAAAATAAAAAAAAAAAACATTAAAAAAGATACATGCAAATTTACATATATTAGTAATGATCGCCTCTAAAGAGTGAAGTTATAAGGATTGGGAAAGAATTAAATTTCTATATCACATACTTTTGGTTTGTCAGAACTTTTATATCAGACCTTCATGCTTTTATACTCTAAAGTATATCTTCATTTCAAAAATATTATTAGCAAGAGAAGACAAAAACAGATGACCTAAATGAGAAACAAATTCAGAAGTAATTGAAAGCTGGCTTAATATTATTCTCTTTCCATGCATGTGACCTAAATATTAGAATCCATTTCCCATATATGTCTTTTCAATAACATCCAGCAACCCTTTGTTTCCTAAGACTTCTGAATAAACTCCCTTTGTCTTTGACTAGCTGTCATTCTTCCACCCTCTATCCCTGTGCTAAGAAGATCTGTCCTCAGCAAACCAGGACAGCAGCTGCACCATGATTCAGACAGGAACAAATAGAGCTCTCCTGCAGGAGAGCAAACATGTAGAGCATCTCACCTAAGTCCAGGGAGAAAGTTGCTAAATCTACTGCAGTTTAGAAGTACTGGGCCAGGAGGAATTGATGAGCTTGTCAGTTGTTCTCTGACAGTCAGACTGGATTCCTTGGAACAATGAGGTCATATAGTCTCTACAAGGTAAATCCTAATAATTTCTGAGCACCCGACATATCCCATATACTGCCTAGTGGATAGGAAAATTGAACTGTATCTTTTGGTGATGTCTTTTTCTCTTAGAGACTCATTTTTTTTTTTTTTTGGTTCTTCTTGTATTTCTAACCCTTTTTTCTACACTATGTGCTATAGTTAGGTTTTTCTTGCAAAAATTATAGCCCCAAAATTGCTTACAAATGTGTTTCTATTCTTTGACTTTAGATAAACAATCCTTTGAGAGTAAGCGAAAGAATTACCCACTGCTACGTTTTAGCTTTCACTGCACTTTAGTACAGAAGCTTGACATAAAATCCTTCAGTCAGACATGCAGGAACACAAGTTAAAATTAGCCTTCGGAAATTTGGATACTATTATGAAATTAAAGAGAACAAACATTCGCAGTCAATTTTCAAAAGCTGGCTAGCTATAATTTGGGCACAGTGAGCATACCTCAAAATGAATATATCTATACAAAACATACATGGGGAGTTCCCTGGTGGTGTAGTGGCTAGGCTTCAGTGCTATGAATGCTGCGGCCTGGGTTCGATTCCCGAAACAAACAAACAAACAAAACATACATGCATATAATTTCGTGCTTGCAGATTAATAAAAACGTGGAAGGTGCTGCTCTACTTAAATATTCAATTTATATATTTTTGTAGATACCAGCCAAATTATATTAACTTTATTCCACCAACAATGCAAGGCAATCTATCCACTTCCTAGAGATGACATTAGCATTAGATGATTTTAGAATCCTTGTGGATTTGTGTGTTGGCTTTTATCTAGAGAATATTTACTATGCTTGGCTTAGTCTTAAGATGTTTTGCAAGAATTATCTTCTACCATAGGTAACTCCTAGTAAAACAAAACGAATTCAGAAGATTTGAAGTTTCTAAGAGGGGGTTTACAATCTCAGCAGAAAGGAAAAGAGAGATCATTTACAACATACATGCAAAACGAAAATGGTGAAAAAAATAACAAATATTTTCCATATATATGGGATAAATCATCTAATAGTGAGAATGACTCTTAGAGACAGCAGGCAAATCTTGGAACATGTGTGGAGCACTGTGCTAGTGCAACCAATAACAGCATACTGACATGGCCTCCCACCTGTCTCCCTCCTTCTACATCTGCCCCTACACTTTATTCTCCTTCTAAACACAGCAACAGAGTGATCCCATCAGAACACAAACAGGTCAGCCCCCTATTCAAAAATTTCCAGTGCCTTTTCTCATTCAAATCGAACGACCTGCCCCATATCTGCCCCTATTTGCCCTTCTTGCCCCTACCAATACTCCTCTCTGCCTTGTTCAATCTGCTCCAGCCACCACCCTGGTCTCCTTGCTATTCCAAGATCTCATTACAAACATTCCCAGCTTCATTCCCTTCTTTGGACCAATTTCCTCCCACACGCACAGATGGCTTGTGCCCTTACCTCCTTTGAGGTTTTCCTCTGATAGCACCTTTTCAAAGAGGCCTTCCTTGACATCTGATGTAAACTGATACTCACTTCTTGCCCTTCTAGCTCAGTACACCTTGTCACCCTTCTTGCTTTCGTCTTCTCCATAGTGCTTACCAGGATACAGTAAACTATATACATGTGTGTTCTCACCTATTTATTTTATGTCTCCTTCTATTTGAAGTAAGTTCCCTGAGGGTGAGATTTCATCTGTTTTATTTAGTCCTGTATACCTAGCACACAGTAGATAGGCAATAAATATTTGTTAAAGGAATGAGTAAATATTTGTTGAATTAATAAACTAAGAATAAATGAATGATAAATCAGTAATAAAGGAACTTGAACTGTGATTTGGCTTTCACGAGTGCAGCTATGAGATAAAACAGTATTTGCGTGCTTACTGGCTTAATATTAATTTAAGAGAAGGCTAGGGGTCTATGGAAGAGCAGGCCACAAGACAAAGCTGAAAAAAAGGCAGAGAAAATCTAGGGGATACTTACCAAACCTCATAGATTTTCAGAGCAGACACATCTATTCTATTATACATATTTAAAGTTTAATAAAATGTATTTACTTAAGAATAACAGCATCTGAAAACATTCATCTTGAAACTATTCAGTTGAAAATTCTCAGACTATCTTCAATGCCACTTTCTCTATCCCATCCAGTCTGCCAACAAATCCAACTACTTCTTATGGACTCCACCCTTTATCCCACCAGTTCAGCCCACTATTATCTCCAACTAAGATGTGCCTTAGCCTCCTAAACAGCATCTGTGCTTCTACTTTCTCATACCTAAAGTCTTGCTAACTCAGCAGCCATGGTGATCACACTTAGACTACAACCCTAAGGCCTCAACACACGTAGAAGGCCCTGCACGATACAGAAACTGGCTGTACCTCTGACGTCTAACCTTTCCCCCTTTTTCATGGCCATTCTGATCTTCTTACTGTTTAACACACCAAGCAAACTCATGCCTCAATTTGTTTGCATTTCTGGTTCCCTCTCTCTGGAACATTACTCCTCCAGATATACATGTGGTTCAAAACCCTTACTTTTATTCATCACCTCATTCATGTTTTTGTTCAAATATCACCTCCTCAGAGAAAACTTTCCTGACCACTGAATATAAAAGTATAGCCCCTTGTGTTCTGTATGACCCACCACATTTTATTTTTATGTATATTACAAGTAAGTCTATTTCTATACTTTTACCACTGTTTGTCCAATGGTAAACTGTACCAGACTCAGAGTAAGTAGGTGCTCAAAAAGTATTTTATGGAAGGCATGAGTATTGAATGTAACATATTGTTGCATTACAAATGCCAAACCATCTGTCCCCTCATGCATTCCCCATGACATCCTAAGGCAGGAGCTAAGCATGGAGGCCACGGGGGCAGAATATCTGGGAGACAGAACTGACCCTCTCTCAGAGGTACTGTTCCTCCCTCATTAGCACACCTCACATCACCCTGTATGGCCCCAGAGGATGGCTGGATGGTCAATGACGGGTAAGATTTCTCAAGGGAGGAACAACCTAAGACAGGCACAGTCGCATAGGGGCCATCAGGAGAGAGCTTGGGCTCTACAGAGGTGAGGCACAGCCCCTCCCCCTCTCTGACGTTAATCCCTTGCCCCCTGGCTGACCTGCTTTCCACCACAGTTTAGCCTGAGATCTGATGGGATGATCTCAGCCATTCCCTCCCTTAATGTACACCTTGCCTTGGGGCTATATATGTATGTGTAAAGGCATAACATGTGCTGGAACACAATGGGGACTTTCGGGAACAGCCCTAAAGTGAGATCATCTCAGATCTTGGAAAGAGGAAGGCACACCTTGTATGCTCACCAATAAAAGCTACGGGGTGACTCAATTTGGGGCTTTTTTCAGTCTATGAGGCTGGAGCCCCTTGGCCCCACGTGAAACTTATTTTTGGCTGCTGTGTTTCACCACCTTGCACCGCCCTTCCCGTTCCCCCACTGCCTGCGTCATGTGGGATGCGACAACGTATGGAGAGACTGAAGTTGAAGTTCATTTTGGTCACCATTCATAGGAAGAAATTAAATTTAAATATGTGTTTATAGCCCAACATGCTCATCACTCTATTTTCTACATTTTTAAGTTCATGATCACTTTCTGCCCTAGAGGAAATATTCAGGACCACTACAAAAACTGCTGGCATTTTCAATTCTGCTTGGTTACTGAAAATTCATATGGCAACATATCTTACTTTTTCCTCAGTCCTAGCTTAGTCTGCATAAAACAGACTCAGCCTGGACAAGGCAAAAAAATCTCAATTTCCAAATTAGATAGTTTTTCTCTTCTCATTTGTATTAATAAATAATCACGTTTATGACCTAAACCTTATAATTTTATTTTTAGAAGAATGTGCATTTACTAAAAGACAGAAATATTCAGTGGGAAATCAGGCATTTAAATCCCAAAATCTGCTTATAAGTAGCATTTTCTAATCCTATCTAATTTATAGATGTTCAGCTAATCTCCTACTGTATTATGATTCCTTAAATTTAAGGTAATAAAAAGGGAATCAGGTTACATGTTTTCCATACTAATTTGGATCTACTTAAAAAAAAGAAATCAGAGAAAAAGAATCCTATATATATCTAATGCATGTTCCTCCCTCTTAAATAGCTGTTTTGCCATACTCTAACTTTGACAATAATAAAATAAATCTGTAAATTCTTCCTCCCAAATTTGAATTAAAAGTTTTGTGTAAGTACTTAAGGAAACTTCTGTGCTTGTAAAATGTTCAGATCTCATAACGCACATTTCTAAAGCAGAGACAGGACTATCTGAATATGTTGGAACTGAGGTAGAATTTAAAATACCCAGATTCCTCAATCCTATGCAGCCTCTCTAGTCAGTGGGTGCTGCTGCTGTTTTTCTATGCTAAGTAGAATGACTAATAGGTTTTTCCCACTGATGACCTAAGACATCACTATACAGATATACTGTCACTCGAGCTATAGTTGCACGGACTTTGATTGATAAACAACTACATTGTAAGTAAACTTCATGTTTATTTTACATGAAATTACTGATGCTTTTATGACTCCTGTTTAAAATAATTTGCAAAATTGTCTAGACAATAAAACATCTTTTATTCCAGGTCTTTTTCTGCTTTAACCAACCATTCTTAGTATACTATCAAAACAAATCTGTCATCTTTCATTTTTTACAATATTAATTCTAAAAAACAGAAACATAAACAACATAAAATCTATAGGGCAAATATCCACTCACTTGTTTTGATTATGTTAGGATACTCTTGAAAAATCAGACTTTGAAAGACAACATTTTGATTCTAAACTTACAAACTGTGGTGAATGTACAGATAGGCTGACATTGTCTTTAAACAGGACCTGGAGGGTTCCAGAATACCACTTGCAAATGTATTTTCCAAATATTCATAGGAGCTTAGTCCATGTTGAGACCAGTTGTAGGCATCAAGACCACACTGCTGAATAAGCTGATGTAGCCTCTGCCCTCAAGGATTTCTGACTATCGCTTTCTGACTTCTCATTATAATGATGTATTATTAGAATAATAATAGACTCACACATAGTTGCACACACCTCCAATGCAGGTGCTGTTTTTTGATCTTTTTCAAAGAAAAAAAAGTGGGGAAATTTCAAAGTCACTGCCTACTGCTTAGAAAAGCAGAGGTCATGAATGTTTCATTGGTATGAGTATTTTAGATGTAATCCTTCATGAATAAAGGGTTTCTATGCAACTTGATTGTGAAAATTACCTGCCTACGGGAATTCAGAGAAAAAAAGAAAACTATTTTAAATGGGTGTTTCTTGAATGAAAAATAAGATTAGGATGATGTGCTGTCAATTTCAAACTACAGTTTTTTAAAAAGTCATGACCACAACCACAGCAACGAAAATACCATCAGTAATTCAGTCCTCCTACACCGCAAAACTTGGCCTGGAATAGCACATACTTTTGGCTACATCTACATTTCTGATTAATTTTTTGAATGCAGGAAATGTACAATCATGACATTTAAAGAAATGAACACTGACGCATATTGCCTCAGCTTAGAGAAAAGAATAAGAGCAAATTTCATCATGTTTAATACATATACAAAAGCAGGGTTTGTGTGAATGGTCTGTTAAAGGGTTTTCAAATGCATTTGATCACTCTTTGATATACATTCACAACTGCTATTTACATAAATTGCTGACATTAATGACAATTATTCAAGTGTATTGAGAATGAGTGGGCCTTTTCTGTGTATGCTTTTACATTGAAGCAATAAATTGGCATTTCTCATAGAAACCCATTTGATTGTTTTAGTGTGACACAGGCAGTGTTAAAATCATGGCACATACTGTAGAAAACAGAAAGAGAAATATGGCTAACAAGGAGAAGGTTCAAGGCATTAAGTAGCTCAAAGTGCATTTCCATAAATTGTCCCTATTTTCCTTAACCACCCAGGACAGAAATTGGTTTCTTAAATTTTCTTTCTTACTAAGTAGGAATTATATTGTCATTATGTGGATAAAGGAATAACCACAGGATGGTCCCAGTGGCTCTTCCCTGGTCATCTGGCAGAAGGAAATGCCCATGGCCTCACCTTCCCAGATCTCCAGGTGCTGGCAGCACAAGGCACTTGTACCCTGCAAGGGTCTGTCTCCGCTTGTGAGACCATTCTTATGCTTACAAAGACCTCCCACTTAAGCCCACTCTATAAAGTATAATAGGAGCAGAATGCATCCAGAAACAGGCCGTATTCCTCTATATGAGACAACGAGACTGGGAGCATCAAACACCCTTGACCCTCTATCTTTAACTCCAGTTGGCATCATGTGACACTGCCCAAGACCTCCACCAATACTACTTGCTTCAGCATCTTTTACAGAGTACAGTTAATTGTTCTCAGTGATAATTTTACAGGTTCATCAGATGAAATTTTGTCTATAAGCAGACAGATCTTGCAGTGAAAAGCAGTTATAACATACCTAACTTGCTTTTATGCATCCTGGGAAATCACAAGTTTTGTCACCTACTTATTTCCTAATCAGGATGTGGCCTTCAAAGAGAAGGACCACTGAGAAGAGAAATAGGGGTTAGGAAGAGTGAATATAAAATAATCTTTGGTATTATAATTTGCTTATTACGGCTTTTAGCATCTTTGTTGTGCAAAATAAAAACTGACTGCCAGGCAAGGTGTTCGAAAGAGTTTGGAGCAGAGAACATTATCTATAATATCATGCTTCTGAGATAAATAAAACTATTTCAGATAAATATAGCTGAACACTTTAGAAAGAATGTCTCCTGTTTCATATTCAGAACAAAGATGAAATACCAGTCAGATTTTCAGGTTTTCTACTTAATAACTCAAAATCAAAACAAGCAGGTAATCTTTGCTTAAGCCGAATTTGACACTGATGCTGGAGCAGGCTGTCTGAGCTCTAATCTAAAGAAATTCAGTATATTCATTTGTTTCAGTGTGTCTACTGGGAGAGATGACTGATGATCCTTCAGCTTCCGTTTTAAATCACAGCATTTCACAGTAGAGTCTGATGACAGCTTACACGGTTAGATGGAGTTTTCTACTAGGACTACCTACCACAACTCCACAATTCACAGGGGTGTAGAGAAAAGTGTTTCCACCTAAGAAGACAGAGTGAAAATCTGATGGAGGTATGTGAAAACTTGCTAGACTTCATGATTCACTATTTTAATAGTTACAAAATTAAATCTTAAGATCTAAATGACCACATAATTATTTATGCACTTGGATTTTCTCCCTTTCTCACTACATGCCCCAAACATTCAGAAGTCTTTACTGAAGACATGTCTAGGTTTAATTCTTTGAGATTGATGATTGCTGCTTTTAGCTCCAAGTTCTGTGGGATAAGTAGAATAAGTAGAGTTTTGATACCCAAAACTCTCAGCCATCTATGACTATTCCACTATCCTCTTTAATTAAGAGGTAGGAGATGAATTACTATTAGGAAGGTGGCTGCTAACAAACCATCATTATCTTTACCTTCCAACATCTTAATTAGAGTTTGCAGCAAAAAGACTATAAACAAAAAATCTAAAAGATTTTCAAATCGAATGCCTCCAATCACATTTTGGAGCATTTGATCATAAAAAGGTTATTATGTAGCAACTGTGTTTAAGTGTCTAAAGAGATTGATAAATCTAAGAGACTCCTGGCCACATACAGTCAAACAGTGATCAGATAATGGCAGTGTGGTTTATCTCATCTGGTGTGAACTTCATGTATTGGAGCTGGAAAGACGACGGGCCCTGGAGAGTCAGACACAACTGAGGAGACAAACCACACTCTGCTGCTCACTGGTTAAACGATCTTGGGGACGTTAGTTAACCAAAGATGGTGTTTCCTCACTTGTGAAATGTAGATATCAATAGTTCCTTTGAGCAATCATTTTAAAAATTATGGAAGATGGGGATTCTGCCACAGAGTAATGGAAATCTTTCTATGCAGTAAGCACTCAGTAAACATTAGGTAGCAATATATACTACTATTGAGTTAATTTTAGAAATGAGGAGACTGAGACCCCTTGAAGCTAAGTGAGAGATTGTTCATGATAGAACCAGATCAAAATCCCAGCTTCCTACTTGGGGTATAGGTGTTCTTTGTAGTATGTAGAACTACTGCTTCTCTTAGCGTGTATGTGCGCCTGGGTTTACCGTGAATGGCCTGGAACTGGTACTACTTCTAACAGCCAAGATAGTTAGCTATTCTCCAGTGCCACTTCCTCCTTTCTCTGAATCCTTTGGACTCCCTTTTCCTCAGAATGAAACAAGAGACTCTTTACAAGCAACAATGAGTAACTTGATTCTGTTCTGAAATATCTATGCTTTGGGGCATCTCCCCAGTGGGAAACATTCCTGACAAGGGTATAATTAATTACTCAGCTCCATCACGCTGACAAAATTTATTAGAACAAAAGGCAGATAAAGTCATATCTAATAACCATGAGCACCTGCTTGTTTATATTTATTAAGAGTGTCACATGTCAATGATACAGAGGTGAAAAATACACTCAAGGTTTTTTACTCATATCAGCTTAAAAATCAAGAAGGACAAGAAAATAAAAGTAAACACACAAACAATTTTGGTGACCTTGGGTAAGTCATTTTGCTTCAGTAAGTGTCAGTTTCTACATTCTTTAGAATTTAAGAGTTATTTTTATTGTAAAATCCATCATTAGCTGGGGAAGTGTAATATTAATACACTACATCTAAATTTTCACTACAGGTGCTTCAAAGAACTAAATATAAAAAGAAAAATTATAAAATTTTAAAAATAAATCCAGAAGGATATTTTATAACCTTGTGCTTAGCAAGATCTTAAATAAGTGTAGATACTTATAAGCCAAAAAAGAAAATGTACAGATATTGACATTCTCTTGTGTACTGTCTCTTGCACACTCTCTTTCTCTCTCTCTCTCTCTCTCTCTCTGAGAGAGAGAGAGAGAGAGAGAGACAGAGAGAGAGATAGATGTGTGTGTGTGTAATATATCTTGACTTTCCTCATGGCCATGACCATAGCCTCCATAAGCAAAGTCAAAAGATAAATGGAAGATTAGAGAAAATATTTGTAAAACATACAATATCTGGAATATGCAAAAAAGCTCCAAGACAGATAAACTATCCATTATAAAAATGGGCAAAGGCTATGAAAAATTGTTTCACATATTATAAATTGTAAAAGAATCATAATCTAATAGTATTCAGAAAAATACGCAAATTCTAAAAACAAGAAAGTACTAAACTTTTGTCGCATAATTTGACAAAATATTTAAAGACTGACAGCAACCAGCACTGATATAAGCTTAGGAAAATATTTTCTCTCATACACTGTTGGTAAGGTTATAAATTATGACAAATTTTTGGAAAAGACAATTGGCAAAAATATTTATTGCATATCATCTGACCCCCAAATTCTACTCTGGAAATATACCCAACTGAAATAAAAGTGCGAGTACTTCAAGATATACATATATGGATTTACAGTAGCATTATTTGTAATTACAAAGAAAAGGAGTAAGAAGAGCCTGAAGTGCCCATTTATAAATGAATGGTTTGATCAATTATGTTATACCCATTCAATTGAATTCTCCATGAGATCTTAAAAAGGATAGATTTGTATGTACAGTCATACCTTGGACCTAGACTACTTTAAAACTTATCAAATTTGATATTTGAAACATTTTGACATGAAAATTTTGTCCTAGTATTTGTCATTGGTTTGGTACTTGATGCACAAGCTAGAACCTGTGGGGGTCAATTGTCTCATGACTCGCTGCCCTTTCCAGCCCAAACAAGGCACATGTGTTAGTCACGTGGTAGCCCTTGCCCCGTGCACATCCCCTTGTGGTCTCATCTTAGCTTCTGTGGTGATTTTGTGTATTTTTCGTTTGGGAATGGATTATATTTACTTACATGATTCCTTACGGGAAAAATGTGTTTGGTACTCGTTGTTTTTGGTACTCTTCGCACCTCCCAGAACCAATGAATGACAAGTACTGAGGTTCTACTATATTAACTTGGAAAAAAGATTACATGATTGTTGAAAAGAAAGTTACCTAATAGTATATATCATTACAATATTTTTTAACTACACACACACACACACACACACATGTATTTCATATTTTTATAAGCAAAGAATGTAATACTGGAAGTTTGAGGATTTGTGTAAATTAGTCCCTGAGCAATTCTATTAGAGAGGTAGATTTAAAAGAACAAAATAAGAATGTACCTGCTTACTAAGTCACTCCTATACTGTTTGAATTTTTGCTACAAGTGTGTAAGACTTTAAAACTCAAAAAAGGAAATCAAACACACACATAATGTGGTAAGGACTCACCTAAGCAAAGACACATGCAGGAGGCTAATGGAGCACAGGGAAAAGCATAATTCACTTTCCCGGAGCAGTCAGGGAATTCACCATACAGAAGGTAACCTTCAAGCTGAATCTTGACAAATCATAGGAAAGTAATTTTCATTGGCTTATGATTTTGGATATATAGGGCCCAGAACTGATCCTTTCCTTAATTCCAAAGATACTCTTTGGTAATTTGGTTCTACTTTCTAAATATCTCTCACACAGCCCCTTCTGCAATACCAATAGCTTTTAAGCCTGTATGTATGTATGTATGTATGTATGTATATATGTATGTATATATACTCAAACTCACTCATAAAAAAATTGAAATTAAAATGACACATTATCCATCTAATTCAGATTAGAAAAGTGTGATGATTAATACCAAGAAGTCTAATGATAGCAGTGTTTAGTTAAGAGATGAGAAAAAAGGTACTCATAACCTATTGGTAAGAGCATATATAGGCAGACACTACGGAGTGCCATTTGGCAAGATCTGTGGAATTTAAAATTTAATACCACATTATATCCCACAAAGATACTTACATTGGTACACAAATGCACACATTCAAATGCATTCATATCAGAACTCTTCATATTAACAGTTAGAAATAATATACATGTCTATCAATGAGAAAAAGTAAATTACATCTATAACAGAATACTATCTAATCTTAAAAAGAAGACTAAAGCAGGTGAGTATGTACTTAAATGAAATTATTTAGTAGATATAGCACACAAAAAGCAGAAAGCATTAGTCTAATTTTTAAATGTATATATGTATACCTCTGTCTACACATACTTATATATACCCACAAACACATATATAAGCCACACAAATATTTGCATATGCATATGCTGTGACCCTGAATGGATTCATAAAGCTGTTCAGACAAATAAACAACAGGACCAAGGTTGAGTCCCATGCCCATAGAATAGCAAACCAAAGCTTAATCACAGTTTTAGGCCTTTCTAGGAAAGTGACCTTAAACCAGTCAGTCCAGGAATTTTCTGAGCAACACGAGTGAGGTAATCTGCCTGGTAAGAATCCTGTCTCTTGTTCCCTTAAGGACAAGTGTCCCAGCCTGAAATAATCCTTTCTTTTGTTTTTGTTTTTTTGATAATTATTTTCTTGTCCCTCCCATTTGCTGCTTATAAAAACCTTCCATTCTGAACAACTTCTCAGAGCACCGTTCTCTTTACTAGATGAGGCCGCTGATTCATGCGTAGTTCAGTAAAGCCCGTTAGAGCCTTAAATTTACTCGGCTGAACTTTTCTTAATACTGCTTAAATAAATACGGCTTAAAGAAACAATTTTAGAATTTTTTGAAAAAAATCTAAATTCTTTACTACATTATGCACATCTCCTTATGTAAGAATCAAATGAGGTCACCACTCAATGTTTATCTTTAAGGAAGTTCAGAAATAATTTAATATGTTGGAACTTAAATACACGAAAATCTCTAAGACCTATGATGCCAATACAGATTTGCAACCTCTGTTACTCTATTCTTTGTTCATCTACCTTCTACCATGTCCACTTTTGATGACCACTTAGCAAGATTGGTTTATAAACCTCATATAAAATTGTACCCTCATCAACACCCCACAATTACTACCATAATATCTTTTATTTTCTTATTACTACTTACAACTATCAGAAATTACATTGTTTATTGTCTTCAATGGCCACTAGAAGGCATGTTGCATGCAAGAACAAGGACCGTATCTGCCCTGTTCATTAGTGAATCCCCATTGCTTAGGGTGGCATTAGCATATACTACTATATCTTTATTGAATGAATCAGAATAGGCCACTTTTTTATAAGAAATAGATAAAATAACTTAAGCAATGGAAAGAATAAGATCGGGGGTGGGGGGGTGGGGGGGGACAAGGAGCCTAGAATGAGAATTTTAGTGATTAATGTTGTATCCCATCTATACTCCTTTTACCAGGCCAGTGTACCCATCTCTCAACTGCTATGCCTGCTGCTTGCTAATAGCTCACAACTGCCTCTCCAGAGAGTAACTCTGATTAAATAGGAGCCATCTCACCTAAGAAGCTAATTCCTCCACCCAAGGGCATCCCACAGCTAGTCTCTGGCCCTTGTGTTCCCCAAGAAATCTGACTAAACCTAGTATTGAAATGAAACTACCAAATCTCTATTTACCTCCTTCCCATACCCCATCCTACACTTCACTCAATCTCTTTGATTTGAAGGCTCTGAAAGTTCTGAGAGTAAAGTAATGGGATTCAAATTTAGAAAAAAAGTCATCTGAGGACATGCATTTGATAAAATCCAACTATAGATTCCCCTGAACCCTCTGGTCCTGTGGAACTGGGCTACAATACATTGTTAGAGAATAATATCCTCTGCCCTCCACCCTATCCTTGCTTGAAGACTATACAGATGCCCCAAACAAGGCAAAGTTGCTCACAAGACAATGCTTATTTTCTGCAAGATTTGTTTCTCCTTATCCCAGGCCATGAGAGCAATAATTAGGGTCGAGTCACTGCATGGCCTAAATCAGAAATCCAGGGCCTACTAAAACAAGAGAGGAATCACATGCTGAACAACATGTAGGACCTTACCACAATCTACCAACAAGAACCAGGAGAGTATTGCTGGGAGTGGATTTTGAGTAAGTTAATGTGTGTCAAGAATTTATATGTAGTTTTTTGTTTTGTTATGTTTTTATGGTTTTTACTGTTCTTGTTGTTGTTGTTGTTGTTGTTTATAGCTCTCTCCATCCCCAACCTTGTTTTTGCATTGACATTTTATTTTTTTGGAGTTACCTGAGTTTTCAATTTGTGACCCTGTAGTGTATTAAGTAGAAGACCTTGACTAAACGTGTTTGCGGCCATTTCTAAGGCAGGAAAAGTAAAATTATTTTACCTATTTTATTTTTGAATTTATTTTAAATAAAAATTTCAAGCATTAGCAAAAGTAAAGAGAAAATTATAATGAATGCCCTTGTTCAACAATAACCAACTCATGGCCAGTCTCATTTTACATCTATTTCTACTTACTCCCTATATGTAGCAATTTTGAAGCAAATTACAGATGTCATATTATTTTACCCATAAATACTTCTATATGTACCTTTAAATGTTAACAATTCTTTTTAAAAATTGTTAAAAACAAAATTCAACATAATAAATTTTTACAATCTTACTGCCTTTATTCAGTGATTCATGAATTTGGCAGCATCCAATCTAGGAGACAGAAACTCCTAGAAGTTATACAGCCAAAAAGGGGATGGCAAGGGTCTATCAGGCAGATTATCTAACCAGTGCTGATCAGGTGATTCCTGAGTGACTGGCTTAAGATTCCGTTGCTGGGACTGCTGATGTGTTGATTTGGTGATGTGAGGCTTAGCATCAGCTAATCCATTTTGGACCTGTTGTCTTGTTTGTTAATAAAACATAACCACAATACCATTATCGCTTCTAAAAAAAGGACCTCAATAAGTTCTTAATATCATCATATAGTCAGTGAATGTCCACATTTTTTGGCACTTTTGAAATCTTCCATTACCTGCCCAATGGAAAGAAAAAGATTAAAGTCTGTTCATTTTTTGAAAACTCAAGTGAGCATCTCCATTGTAACTGAGAACACAGCTTAGTGAGTGAGTTCAAATAATTATTAACAATAAGGTGTTAATACAAATATGTCACTTTCACCAGCACAACAAAGAGGGGGAAACAATAGATATCCCAGGTCCTGCTCAGCTGGGTTTTTCAGGGCATCCCAGAGAGATGGCATTTGAGGGAGAACAGAGTCTTGCAACACCAATTACTCCTTTTTAAAAATATTCTTCTTAGCTGCTTACTTTTAAGAAGCAAGAATTGGAAAAAACCTTTGACTTTCCCCCTAACTGCCTAAAAGAATTCAAGATAGAGAATCTGTATCATAGATAACTATAGCTTAATATGCACTAGGTATGAGAGACAAGGAAAAAGCTAGCAGAGCTCATATTATCAAAGTTCTCTCTGTGTCCCATTGTTTCAAGATGGCCCAACAAACATTTGTTTACAAAATATTAATTCTTTTCATCTCCTTGTGAATTGTCTTCCTGCCTTTTGAAGTCTCAAATCACAGCCTCCCTTTCTCTTTACCTCAAAATGGCATAGAAGCCTTATTTGCTCAAGTCCCGTATTTTTTATAAAACCCCCATATTACATAAGTAATAAATTTCGTTATTTTCTCCTGTTTATCTATCTCATATCAATTTGATTATAAGACCAACCAGAAGAATTTAGAGGGGTAAGGGAAAAATTATTATTCTTCCCCACACATTCTAACCTCTCCCTCTACTGATAATCACAATCAAGAGCTGATTGCAATACAGGATGTGGTAGTTACATATTTTTGTGCTAAACACCTAATTTCATCTCTTTATTATATAATTACTGATTGATTAATGGAAACTAAAGCTAATAAAGGTATGCTAAGACTCTCGTCCCCATAGAAATGCAGTAATGACTGAATTTTGCAATATTTTAGAAAATGGATAAAAATATCTTATTTGCAATTTAAATACTCTAGCATCCTCAAATTTCCATTTCATAATGGAGTAACAATCATCTTTATAATGATCTTACCAAACAATAAGGAATTTGCACAAATGTAATACCTCCTCAGATCCTTCCTCATATACTTGCTTTGAATGTGGGAATATTGAATCTATCACTCTCCTGCCCAAAATAATATTTTAAGAAAGGTAAACCTATTCAATTAACCATGATTACTTGCATGCCTTTATAATAAAAAACAGGGTTATCTGACTCTTCAACTTTCTATCTTGACATCAGATGAACACAGCTTAAAACACAGCTAGAAATTGTGGCTTTTCAAGTGCAAAAATCAGTAAAACAATTAGAAATAAAAATAATACTTGGTGGGATTGGAAAAAGAGAACCAGAATTGGAAGCTCTTTATCTCTTTCTACTTACTAGTTTTGCTAGTAAGTAGCAAGTCTCTTCTATAGATCTGATTCCTCGCCTATAAAATAAGTGGGGCACTGAATTAGATTTGTAAAGACTCTTTCTTTTATTTAAGGAGTTTTATTTATATTTTGATTATTTTATTCCTAATTCTTCACTGTTTATTCTCTTTCTAAATATCATTAGCTATTCCATCAGGAAAGCTTTAGGATCTTAAAACATAGGAGCCCAAAAAAAAAAAAGAGGATCAAGTTGACTCATCCATTGGACTAGAAATTCTTTCTACTCTAATTGGCATATTTAAATAATATTTTTCATGAAGAATCTTATTTCTTGTGACTTTTCAAATGATACACAGTAGAGAAACTTAATGCCATAAGCTTCAGGTGGGCAGCCGAAAAAGAAATCAATACATTTTAAATGCCAACCTTTTTAAATTGATCACTGTACAAGTTCATCGCATATAGCAAAATGATTTACTTAGGATGCATAGATTCCCAATTAGGCAGAACGTTTTTTCAGATTAAACTTTTCTTCTGCAAATCAAGTGATTGTTTTTGTTTTTTTTTTGTTTGTTTTTTGTTGGGGTTTTTTTTTGCATATATAGTCTTTCATATGCAAAGGATATATTAATAAGAAAAAAATACAACCCATCCCCCAAGTATGTCCTTGCAAAAAACACAGCCACACTGACTTGGATGTATTCTTACAAAGCAAATACAATAGTACATGGATTCAAAGGAGATCATTTAGTCCCATTTAGGTGAGAAGAGAGAGGAAAAGCAAAAAAGTGGAAAATTTTTCACATACAATACTGTGTTTGAAATTAGTCTTGGCAAATGACTGAAAAAGCAAGAAGAAAAGTTAGAAAACGATTTCAAAGAATGTCAACTTCAAGAAAAGGAGTCCAGTATGGGGAATAAAAGGCAGAAGAGAGAAAATTACAGCCATCGCACTAGATATTATCAATAGGCACATGTGTTTAATGTTAACAGCAATCTGAGTAGTATTATCATAATTTTACAGATGTGGAAACCAAGGTTCAGAGTGGTTGTTAACTTGCCTAAGGTTATGTACCTAATAAATAGCTAGGCTTCAAACCTCAGCCTAAATTCTCTGAAACCTGTATTTACACTGGGATATTCATTTATTCAAAAAAGCATTTGCTGAGCACTCATTGGGTACCAAAGACTACAGTTAAAACAAATGATGCAAAGGGGTCTAGGATTTGATCATTGTCTGTAAGGAGGCTGTCAGGCTTTTGGGCTGGGTCAGGAAAGAGTGAGCTTCCAAGGTGACCTGCAATAATCCTGCCAGCCTCCTCTTTCAGTGCTCCACCAGGTACTCAATCATCCTCACTGGGACCAGTTAAATCACCAGTCTTTGTTCTTCACTGAATCTGCTCTGAGACTACGATTACTCTGGTGCAAGTAGAAGCTAGCACAGGGCTGTCTGAAAAAACAGCTAAGAAATCTTCTACCAAGATGGGGCTGCCACTGTCCCTAAAATAAACCCAGACTCGAGCTCTTTCCCTATGAGTTTCATTCAGAGACCCTAGACACCTTGGATATATGCTCAGGAACAGAAGGACTCCCATCTAGACATCTTCTCTTTTCCAGTTGTGGTCAAGAATCCCCAAGAATAGCATGAATCACCTTCTGTTCCTTGTCTGGAGAAGCTCCTGGAGGCAAGACTGAAGTGACAGCTCCTCACAACTTTCATCTCTGTGACATGCTCTTTGTCCCCAACAATGCATGCCTACCCTCCTTTTTATTTTTTTTTCATCCTTCTTGATGTGCTGATACATGAAGCAAACTGCCCTTATTCTTAGGAAAACTCTCAACTAGAACATGTTTTTTCTAGTCTTGTAGTTTCCTCATGTCCGCCAGTGTGAGGGAGCTTTCTTGATGTGCACTGAGATTAGTGCGTGCCCAGTATACCAATGTCTTGAGCCAGCTCCCTGGGCCTAACAGAACAAAGCTTAGCTACATGAATATAGGCCTTGAGCACTGAACAGAAGGGATGTCCAGATTTTAGGGGCTAGTGACAAAATTTGGAGGCACTTTCAGTTTTAGATGACCATTAACAGGGATAATTTCTGCAGAGCACTAACTTGCAGTGCAAGTACCACCTGAATAGAGAACATAATTGTCCCCCCTGTTAATTATCTTTAACTGAACTTTGAAAAAAGAAACACCTTAGATACAGACTTTAGGGCGAAACAAAAAGCAAAACAGCAGAAACTGAGTATTTAATGAGATACATATACACACATTTTTAATCTGTCATTATGGCAAATATCTATCTGTTTATGGTTTTATGTTCTATTTTTTAGGGAATTGGAAGAGGTATTTAATATTGCTTTTAGAAAAGAAGTATGAGCTTGGGGAAGAACAGAAAAATTTTCAGTTTTATTCCTCAGGTGAAGCTTAGGTCACTTTTGTAAAATTCTATATATACCTGTTTCTTTCTAATTAATTTATTAATATAAATGAAAGAGCTTGATACATTTTGATGCTAGAGTTGCATTACTAACCTACAAAAAATCAGTCACAACAATCCCCTTAGCAACTGCCTAAAAAATGTCTTGAAGATTATTAGTTTTAAATGTTGCAAAGCTGTGCTTGTAAAATCTGGTTTACTTTGAGTGTGTCTCAGCAAGCTACTCTTTTATCAAAGTAAAGTAGGACCCAACAGCTAAAAAACGTAAGGTTTGCTTATATCAAAAAAACACAGACTATTAGAAACAAAGAAGAAGTAAAATTTTCAGGAAAGGCTTAATATTTTCTTATCAGTGAGTATACTTGCTTTGGAAAACTTTTCAACTGAACAATGGCTTGTATTATCCTCAGCCTTCAGTTTTTCTCCAAATCCTCTTTTGTAGTTATTTCCTAGCTCTCTCAATATTGCTTGACAGTTTTGTTATTTTAGCTTGATTTTCTGCAATTTTTACTTCTCTGCTGTCTGCATGATTTTATTATTTGCCATATTCTCTCTTTCAGATTGGGGTTTTTATTCTGGTTTGGACTTGCTGGGGTTTTGGCAGGCTACCGCTATAAAATACAAGAGGTTTGGAAGCTATGCAGATGGCAAATGTACTGTTGTGTGCTTTCATTCATGATGGGTTTCCATCTTTTTATTACAGGCAGGAAAATTGCCAACTCTATTTCCTGTGCCCACTTCTGACATATTTAAGCAAGATTGCAGCAGTGACTGGGAAGACTGAAGGCTTATTTTTTTTTTTTTTTAAGTTTAGTTTGGGCAGGCTCTGGTGGTTGGAATTTAAAACAAAAATATTCTGCTGACATTCAGCATTACTCTTACATTTGCTTTCTATCTTGGTATTTTTTAATGAATCTGTGTACCTTTGCAGTTAATATCTCCTTCTTTTTAGAAGAGTTAAATGACTACCTATTAGTTTCCTTTGGTTTTTATTGTTTGTCTGTTTTCACCCGAGCCAGTATACAAAATAACAATACATTTTATTTACTTATTTTTTGCTAAAGAACATCTTACCAAGCATTATTGTCAAAACAATAAGACCTACTCTCTCAATTGAAGTTTAATGACCTTGTTCTAGAAACAGCACTTCAAAAAAAGAAGCATTCATTTCAGTAGTTAGGTTTGAGAGCTTAAACTTACATGAAATATTCCTTTTCATAACAGGGAACACAATTTTGTCACATATGGATAAGATATGAATATTTAGGACCCTCTAGTAAAACATGGGGGTTAAAAGTACAGTCTCATAGAAACACTAAAATATTGTTAGGGATCGTTAAGGAAAATACTTATTTCCATGTAACTACAGCAGTATAACTAGAAATAATAAAGTCCTGTCAGTGCTTCAGTTTCCCTTGACTATGCCTGTTTTCTCCCACAGAAATATGTATTGGGGAAGACATAATTATAATTAATTTCTGTACAATCTAAAAGCACAACACTAAAACATATAAGCATTCAGTACAAGAAAAACAGGGGTTCCCTGGTGGTGTAGTTGTTAGGCTTTGGCACTCTCAAGGTAACAGCCTGGGTTCAATTCCCATTCAGGAACCACCCTTCCCCCCAAAAAAACAACAGACATTCACAAATACAGCTTCATATTGTCTAGCGTACTATGTAGTGTCTACTGATTTATAGGTTTCACTATTAAAAAAAGCATGCAACTTTGCTCCTGATTGTACACAAATAATATGACATACAGGCAACTGCTCTGGTTCTAATTATGCCCTCAATCTGAACAGAAATCTGAATTCAGTGGGAATTCTGAATGCATAATTAATGGTGTCCTAACCATGGTGCTTTCCCCCACAGTCAAATGTGAGACAAAAAAAAACACCACTACCAAGAGGAGAGGCAAGATGGTGACTGGAGAGGAGGTCCCTAAAGCCTCTTCAGAAAACACAATTGAACAGCTGTCCAGGAGCCAAGAAAGAGGACCCTGAGGGACACAACTGCAGCTGAGAGATCTACGCATCACAAGTAAACACCTGAAGGTTGGAGAAAGGGGGACGAACGCTAGAGAGGGGAGGGAGCAGAGACAGATTGCAACAGGACCCAATCGCTGCTGATTATCCAGGAGCAGCACAGTGCACGGGAGGGAGGAGGCCAAGCGGTGACAAGAGTAAAAGCCAGCAAAGTGACATAACAGTGGGAGACCGTGGGGGAGCCGGGCATTGGAGCGACATGTTGGGGATGGAGCTTGGAGACAGCCTCTGGAACTTTTGAGTGGCAGGAGGGCTCGGCGAGGACTCTGAATCCCAGAGACAACACCTGGGCTCCCAGCACCCTCGTGACCCACAGCGCAGGCTCACATGGCTCCTACACAGGGCTGTGGTTCCTGTTCCTGGCCCGCTGCGGAGGCAAGCCAGCTACCTTCATACTGACTGGTCAGGCCCACAGCTTTGGACTTGTGGTGCACACACCGGCATGCGTGTCCCTGGGGCCTACAAGCCGTGTGGGCCTGCAGACTCCACCCCAATGGCTGGTTGCTGGAGCAGGCCCAGCGAAAAAGGTGGACTTGATAGCATTTGCCCCAGCCAGCAGGGCAGCCTTGGCCCACATCACCCAGCTTGCCTAGCATAGAGCAGGAGGTGGAGCTGCTCCAGCAAGCTTTTTGATGACCTCTCCCCTCTCCTACAGCCTCCCCAACCAACTAACTAACTGCAGGTAGCAGAAGGACCCTGGGTGGCTGTGCACCACCTCCAAACATGGCAGGAGACCAGAAATAAGTCATAAACAACCCCTTCTCTCCTAAAACTTGGCTCCCAGAGCCACCTAGTGTCTGCCCTACAGCAAGACACCACAAAAGTACTAATCAGGGATCCCGGGCTCTACTGAGTATAACATCCTCATGTCAAAGTGGAAGAACCCAGCAGACAGGATGAATTCCTTAAAAACTAAAACTGTTCAGAAAGAACATGAAATTTATCCAGAAGACAGCTGCTTAGACCTAGAAGTTTCTTAACTAAGTGACAGAGAATTTAAAATAGCCATTCTAAAGGCTCTGAGAAAAATGAAAACACACTGGAAGAACACCATAGTTGAGATGAACAACATAAAAAAGGAGATGAATGACATAAAAAGGAACTCCGTGAACAAAACAAACAATTTAACAAAGAAATTCAAAACTTAAGGAAGATAGAGATGGAACTGTGAGAGATAAATAATACAATAAAAGAAGTGAGAAATGAAATAACTGCCATAGGGAATAGGGCCAGCCAGATGGAGGAAAGAATTAGTGATATCGAAGATCAGAACATGGAAACAGCTCAGAAAGAGGAAGAGAGGGAATACAGAACCATGAGACAAAACAACATCAGGATAATAGGATTAGAAGAAGGGGTAGAGCATTCTAAAGAGAGCATATACAAATAGTAGATGAGAACTTTCCAAACGTATGGAAAGATTTGGAACCCCAAGTTCAAGAAGAAAACAGGTTCCCTAGATACCTGGACCCTAGCAGGTCTTCCCCAAGACATATGGTACTAAAGATGTCCAAAACTAAAGACAAAGAGACAATTCTCAAGGCAGCCAGGGAAAAAAGAACTATAAGCTTTAGGGGAAAACCCATCAGACTGGCATCAGATTTCTCAGCAGAAACTCTGCAAGCCAGGAGGGACTGGAATCCAATATTCAGAAATTTAAATGAGAGAAACTTATAGCCAAGAATAAATTATGCAGCAAAATTATTTTTCAGATATGAAGGTGGAATAAAGACCTTCTCAGATACACAGAAGCTGAGGAAATTTGCCAGCACAAAGCAGGTACTTCAAGAAATACTGAAGGAGGCTCTTCAACCTGAAACAAAACATGAGGAAAAATGGAATAAAGTTGGGGCAACAAGAAACAAACAAAAATAAAACAAAACAAACAAATAATGGCCACAGGAAATCCTCATATATCGATTATCACTCTAAATATTAATGGACTGAACTCACCAATAAGAAGACACAGAGTAGCAGACTGGATTAAAAAACAGAACCCATCCATATGCTGTCTCCAAGAGACACACCTCAGCCATAAGGACAAACACAGACTCAGAGTGAAAGGGTGGGAAACAATACTTCAAGCAAATGGTAACCAGAAAAAAGTAGGAGTTGCCATACTGATATCTAATGAAATAAACTTCAGGTTAACTAAGATAGTAAAAGACAAGGATGGACATTACATAATGATAAAAGGCACAATACAACAAAAAGAAGATTTGACACTAATTAATATATATCCTCCCAACCAGGAAGCACCAAAATATACAAAGAAACTACTAACAGATTTGAAAGGAGAAACTGGCAAAAGCACAATCCTTGTAGGAGACCCTTACCAGCCATGGACCGATCATCCAAACAGAAAATAAATAAGGAAATATCAGCTCTAAATGACACATTACAGCAATTGGACATAATTGACATTTACAGGATACTTCATCCAGCAAAAAGAGACTATTCCTTCTTTTCTACTGCACATGGAACATTCTCAAGGATACACCACATGCTAGGACATAAAAGTAGCTTCAGCAAATTCAAGAAGATCAAAATCATACCAAGTGTATGCTCAGACCACAAAGCTTTGAAATTGGAGATCAACTGTAAAAGGAAAGCAGGAAAAAAACACATATACATGGAGATTAAATAACAGCTTATTGAAAAGGGACTAGGTAAAAGAACAAATAAAAGGTGAGATTAAAAAATATATAGAAACTAATGACAATGAAAATACAACATATCAGAATTATTGGGACACAGCAAAAACAGTAATAAGAAGGAAATTTTTATCATTATAGGCCTATCTTAAGAAACAAGAAAAGGGAGTTCCCTGGTGGTGTAGTGGCTTAAGGCTTTGGCGCTGGCACTGTCAACGCTGCAGCCTGGGTTCAATTCCCAGCCATGGAACTAACCCACATACTACCAAAAAAAGGAAAGAAAAGAAAAATCACAAGTAAACATCTTAACATCCCATCTTAGAGAACTAGAAAAAGAAGAGCAGACAAAACCCAAAGTCAGCAGAAGGAAAGAAATAATAAAAATTAAAGCAGAGCTAAACCAATTAGAGAACAGCAGGACAAGAGAAAAAATTAATATTATGAAGAGCTGGTTCTTTGAGAAAGTCAACAAAATTGACAAACCCCTGGCTAGACTAATCAAAGGACGAAAGGAAAGGACACAAATTGCCAAAATTAGAAATGAAAGGGGAGGAATTACCACTGATACCACAGAAATACCAAGGATTTTAAGAAAATATTATGAAGGACTTTATGCCACTAAATTTAACAACTAGAAGAAATGGACAAGTTTCTAGAAATTTACAACCTACCTGCACTGAACCAAGAAGAACTGGATAATCGAAATAGACCAATCAATAACAAAGAGATTGAAATGACTATCCATAGTCTCCCTAAAGGCAAAAGCCCTGGACCAGATGGTTTCACCAATGAGTTCTACCAAACATTCAAAGAAGAATTAACACCTATCCTCCTTAAAAGACTCTTCCAAAAAATTGAAGAGGAAGCAATACTTCCTACTCATTCTATGAGGCCAACATTACCCTAATACCAAAGCCTGTCAAAGACAACACAAAGAAAGAAAACGATAGACCAGTATCTCTGATGAACACAGATGCAAAAATCCTAAACAAAATATTAGCAAACAGAAGACAACAATGCATCAAAAAGATCATACATCAAGATCAAGTGGGATTCATCCCAGGAGCACAAGGATGGTTCAACATACAAAAATCAATCAACGTGATACACCACATAAACAAAATAGAAGATAAAGACCACATGGTCATATCAATTGATGCAGAAAAAGCTTTCGACAAGGTACAACATCCATTTATGATCAAAACACTAAATAAAATAGGTATAGAAGGAAAGTATCTCAACATAATAAAGGCCATATATGACAGACCCTCGGCTAACATCATACTGAATGGGGAAAGCTGAAGCCTATTCCCCTAAAATCAGGAACAAGACAGGGATGCCCCCTGTCACCACTGCTATTTAATATAGTACTGGAAGTTCTAACCACAACAATCAGGCAAGAGACAGGAATCAAAGGTGTCCAAATTGGGAAAGAAGAGGTTACTATTTATGGATGACATGATCCTTTATATAAAAAATTCCGAAGATTCCACCAGAAAACTATCGGAAACAATAAATGAATACAGTAAAGTCACAGGATACAAAATCAATGTACAAAAATAAACAGTATTCCTTTATACAAACAACGAATCCTCAGAAAAAGAAATGAGGGAGTCAATTCCCTTTGCTATCAAAACAAAAAGAATGAAATACCTGGGAATTAACTTAACAAACAACATGACAGACTTATACACAGAAAACTATAAGACACTTTTGAAAGAAATTGGAACAGACATGAAGAGATGGAAAAATATCCCCTGTTCATGGATAGGAAGACTTAATATTGTTAAAATGGCCATTCTGCCCAAAGTAATCTGCAGATTTAATGCAATACCCATCAAAATCCCACTATCATACTTTCGTGAAATAGATAAAAGAATTATCAGATTTATATGGAACCATAAAAGACTTTGAATTGCCAAAGCAATACTACATAAAAAGAATAAGGCTGGACGTATTATACTCCCTGACTTCAGTTTATATTACAAAGCATCAGTAGTCAAAACAGCTTGGTATTGGCAGGAAAACAGAAACATAGACCAACGGAACAAAACTGAAAACCCAGAAATAAACCCACAAATATATGGACAAATAATTTTCAATAAAGGAGCAAAAAACATACAATGGGGAAAAGACAGCCTCTTTAGTAGGTGGTGCTGGGAAAACTGGAAAAACATATGCAAAAGAAAGAAACTGAGCTATGAACTCTCTCCATATACAAAAATTAACTCGAAATGGATTAAAGACCTTCATATAAGACCTGCAACAATAAACTGTATAGAAGAAAACATTGGTACTAAACTTATAGACCTAGGACTCAAGGAAGACTTTATGAACCTGACCTCAAAGGCAAGGGAAGTAAAAGCAAAAATAAATGAATGGGACTATATCAAACTAAAAAGCTTCTGCACGGCAAAAGAAACCATCAACAAGGCAAAGAGACAGCCAACTGAGTGGGAGAAAATATTTGCAAACAACACATCTGATAAGGGTCTAATATCTAAAATATATAAAGAACTAATAAGACTTAACAACAACAACAAAAAAAACAACCCAATTAAAAGTGGGCAGAGGAACTAAACAGACACTTCTCCCACGAAGAAATACAAATGGCCAGCAGACATATGAAAAAATGCTCATCCTCATTAGCTCTCAGGGAAATGCAAATCAAAACCACAATGAGATACCACCTCACACCTGTGAGAATGGCTGTTATCAACAAGACAAGGAATAACAAGTGCTGGAGAGGATGTGGAGA
>PVJL010000145.1:0-180715 GCA_004026885.1 Lyroderma lyra | reverse complement strand
TTCCTCAGTAAATTAGGAATGGAGATCTACCAAAAAAACTTGAAAACCTTTATCCCCAATGACTTATGTACCTCAATGTTCATCGCAGCGCTGTTCACAGTGGCCAAAACATGGAAACAACCAAAGTGCCCTGTGACAGATGACTGGATAAAGAAGCTGTGGTACATATACACAATGGAATACTACTCAACTGTAAGAAAAGATGAAATATTGCCATTTGCAACAAAATGGATGGACCTGGAGATCATCATGCTAAACGAAATAAGCCAGACAGAAAAAACAAGGAACTGTATGACTTCACTCATATGCAGAATATAAAACTGAAAGCAACGAAAAAAAAAAAAGAAATGAACAAACAAACAAATAACCCATGGACACAATCAATAGTTTAATGTTTATTTGGGAATGAGTGGGTTAGGGAGGGGAGAAAGGGGAGGGGGTTGTAGAGGAGGGAGGGGGGGGGAGAGGAGGGAGGGGAAGCTAAATATATGATGATGGAAAGAGAAAAAAATAAATTGTGATTATGGTAAAAAAAAAAAACAAAAACAAAGTATGAGTTACAGGAAAAAACAACAAAAAAAACAAACAACAAAAAAAAACACCACTACCTATTCTCAGGTGCCCTGTGAGTGGTGAGCTACCACCACCATTTGAGAACCACTGCATACAATGCTGGCTTGGAGGTACTTCTAACCTAGAACCCCAATGTGACAAAGACATTTCAGTTACACATTAAAGGAGTCAAACCACAGGGCTTGCACTTGCTTCACATTAATTATTTTTCTTTTGCATGGATTGACATTCTGCGTTATTAAACATTCAATTTATTTAACTTGACCACAATAATAAAGAAGATAATGCAGACACATAGATAAGGTAAAGAAAATACAACTATCATTTTCCCCTCAGATCCTGATGCTTTTCAATGAGTAGATAATTTATATTTACTTGTATTTAATTATATATGAAGCTAATTAAATTAAAATAGGATATTTCAACATGGGCTAAAGCTTACTTGCCCCTAAGATGACCTTATATGTAAATTAGAATCTAAACTAGATGTCTGATATGTTATGTGGTAAATACGCTATTTAGGATATTCAAATAAAAATATCATCAGCCTCATTTAAAGTTATCTGATAAACAATATCGGAAAATAATCATTTAACAAGCAATAAAAATTTGTTTCTTGAATGATGTATATTTTTCAATAAAAACTTACCATACAGACATAAATTGACTCCATATTAATCAATATGCATATTCCAAGTCAGAAAGTTTAGCTCAGTTGCCAATATAACTAAGGAATTTCGTCTGTAAGATTATGTATTTTATTAAATGATTACTTAAAATAATATTTTTCTCTAAAACATTCCTGAAAGACACCAAAATAGACTTGGGGAAGTCAAAATACATTCCATTTCTTGGATAAGAAACACAGCATTATGACAATTTTCTCTAACCTACTTCATGTAATAAATTTAATACAATCCCAATAAAAAATACCATAAGGATTGTTTTTAGAGTTATATGAATTCATTTTAAAGTTCATATGGAAAAGTGACCAAACAATAGTAGCCAAAGAAACCCTAAGATGTGGGGGTTTACCTCTTCCAGATATTAAAATACATTATAAAACTTCTGTAATTAAACCACATGATATTGATGCATGAAAGACTAACCTTAGCAGTGAAATAGAGTAGAAAACCCAAAAATGGATCCTAGTGCATAAGGAAGTTTAGAATCTAATAAACACTGCATTTCATATAAGTTTTTAGAAAAGTGTATAGTCATATGGAATAGAATAAATGTGTATCATTCCTCACTTCATACATCAGGATAAATTTCAAACACATCAGAGATTGAAGTGTAAAAGTACAAACATACATGTAAAGAAAATGGGAAATCTCCTTTATACATCAGAGTGGAGAACACTTTGTTAACTAGGATTCAGTATCTAGAAGCAATACCAAAGAAGGAACTCATGGTTTTTAAATGTCTACATAGCAAACACACACACACGCATGCACACACACACACACACAAACACACACACACATATACCATAAGAGTAAAAATACAAATTGTGAACTAGGAAATAAAATATACTAAATATCAGAGAAAAACATAATACCCTAGAATACAAAAAGAACACTTAATATTTGAGAAGCAAATGACCAAAGAGCCTCATAGAGAATTTGGGTTAAAAACAAACCAAAAAAAAGGACAAATATAAAGATTCTCACCTTCTTTCATCATAAAAATGCAAATTAAACCTAATTTTAGATATGGTTTCTCACCAATTTGACTAGTAAACAACTAAAATTTTGACAGCATACTGAGTGGTTGGCATGAGGAGATTCAGGCACTATTGTGTACTGCCGGTAGGAATGTAAAATGATACAACCCAATGTAATTTGATAACTAGAAAACTACATAATTACCCTTACCTCAGCAATCCCACTCCTAGATACTTTCCCAAAAATACACTGATAATACTACACAATGTTATGTACAACAATTACTTATTGTAACAGTATTTGTAGTAAGAAAATACTGGGGAAAATCAATATCCATAATTAGGGGACTGCTTGAATAAAATTCAGTGGAGTACTCTGGAATTATAAAAATGAATGAGGGAAATCCCAGTCTACTATTACACAGTAAATACTAAGACAAACCATAAGGTGAAAAAAGAATCAATGTGCAAAACCGTTGTTACAGCCTATTACTGTTTGTATAAGAAAAAGGGAATAGAAATGTGTGTATATGCGTATGTGGGCACTGATTCATATGCACAGATATATATATGTACATAAATGTGTATATGCATATGTATAGATGTATTATTTTTAAAAAAAGATAAACCAAAACTACCAAACACTCTTACCTGTAAGAGAAGACAGGAATAGGAATAAAAGTTGGACTCTGTTTTGAGTTTTTATTTTGGAGCATTGTAAATGTTTTACATAACTAATAAAATGAAAGTTAAATTTAAAAAGTATCCATGTATTTTGAAGAAAAATTGAAGCAAAAGAACCTGCTAAATTGGTGCCATAACCATATAAAGAAATTATGTTGAGGGATTAAAAATAAAATATTTTCATTTTATAGTTATTATGGGATATATCCAAAGGACAAAAAGAACCAGAAAGAAATCTTAAATTGTACTCAGTGTTCTTATTATTATCAGAAATACTGGCATTGTTATTTTGAAACTATGATTACATAGTAGGATAAAAGAATTAAGTAATTATGTTAATTCTACAAGAAACCAAGATTTTCAGGCTAAAGGAAAGAGATCTGAATATAAAATGAAAGAAGTTAAGTAAGTGCCCTATAATCTGATACCTAAATTACCAATATTTATATGAACTCATGAAATATTTTCTCCAGATAAAGAAGTTTGGACTTTTAAATTCTGTCCATTGACTAGGTCTAAAAGAAATAATTCAGTAGCAATGGGCAAACTTAGAGTCTTGATTTTAAAATCAAACTGTCACTTCCTACTAAAAGAACAAATGCTCTTTAGGAAAAAAGGGCAATCCCAGGTCTGAGAATATTCAGTGACCCTGGGACATACTGTATCAAAAACCAAGAAAGGCTTCAAAGATTACTGGAGTCACATGAGAAAAGATACATGGGCCAATAAGCTCCTATTGACCAAAAATGGGGTAATTTAAGCATTAAAAAAATACACACACACACACACACACACACACACACACAAATAATGTTTTCAACTGATTGAACACACCAAATGTTTTTTTAAAAAATCTTTGGTTAACTCTAAAGTTGCTAAAATATGAACTCATTATTCCATTAATCAATAACAACATATAATCAAAACTTGATTCTGCCAATCTTGCACTAACTTTGAGATAACAACTATTACATAAAAGAAACTTATTCCTTATGGAAAAATTTCAGGTATAAATGTAAAAGAGAGGATAAAATTAAAAATCATTATACTGTAACCTCTAAGGAAAGCAAAGATATTGGTAATAATCATCATCTAGTGAAAGAGTGTTGAAAAGCCCTACATGAGACACATGGGGCTAAGAGCACTAAAACCATTGAAGTATCTTTAAACATCATTAAAAGTAGGACTTCCTCTCAATGTGATGCACTAGAAAGTTCAAAGAACACTAGAGTACCTTTTGAAGTTTTTTAGTTTACAAAAAAAAAAAAAAAAGACAGAACCTGGATCAAGTTAATACTTTAGATTGACACTTTACAGAAAAAATGGGGAATGGATGAAAACGATTAAGAAATAAATAATGTCACAAAGAAACAAGCAGCCAAATCCAGAAGGTGAAAAACCCTTCCACACCTAGTTGGATTTTCAACAACTAAATGGCATGGAGGAAATAAGGAGAGAAGAAACTGCCGGAGAAAAAAAAGACAAAGTTATGAACATTAGGCAAAGTGCAACATATGGACCTTGTATGGATTTTGATTTAAATAAATTATAAGACATGTAATTGAGAAATTAAACATGGACTGGTTATGATTAATAGATGATCTTGTTAATATTAATATCATGTCTTATATAACTACTAGTTACTGCTCCACTTGCACAAGTATTATAGAAACTATATCCTTCAGAATGATACTTAACATTGCATAAATTTCTATTGTTTGTCTTTAAAAACTGGTATTTATTCTTTGATCAGACCTGGCACATTTACAGGCAAAGTTTTCAATATGTTCTCTTCATATGCTTACTTAATCAATTACATAATATGATACAGGGATTTTCTATATTTTCTCTGCATGAAAACTGAAACAGAATTCCGCCTGGGAAGAATCCTCTGCTTTCATTTGATAGTTTATCTCAGTGATCCCTTACCTGCAGATCCTGAACTTCAGGCAGACCATAGTGAAAACCATGAATCCACAAAATAAACATCATGTGTAACCTAAATAATACTTGGCACATATAAGTAGCATTATATTAGAAGTTTACTGAGATACCACCATGGTCGATAGAATAAAAATTCTCAATTAATGAATAAACCGTGACTCTCTTATGTAAGGTTGTGGGGGGTTTTCTTTATTTTATTTTGTTTACATTATCAAATGATTTCCTAATCCTTGACAATGTTGACGACCTCTGAATACTTGCTACTCAGACTACACAGTGTTTAATTTTCAGGCATTTTAGGAACAGCAGTGATTTGCATGTCTTTGAAAATAATTTCCAAAAGGCCCCTATTAAAAGACTTCTTGAATATTTATCATGAGTGAGCCCTCATCCTCCTTGAGACTAACTCCTCCCCACAAAATGTCAATAGGTTGAAAAACCCTGTTCTGGTTTTTTTAAGTGAGATACCACAGGATTGCAGCCAAGACAATGTTGGAGATATCCTAGGAGCTTAAACTTTAAATGCCAATGGCAACATTTACAATCACAGAAAAATATTTAATGTAAGAATAAGATGAAGGGATAAATCTATCACTATTTCAAAGAAACCTAAAATCAGAATATTGGGAGTATAACAGAAACCTATATTAATTTTCTCCCTGGCCCTCTGTTTGTATTTGTTCTATTTTTTTTTTTTCTTAATTCTCTTCCTGTATCTTTGTTTATGCTTAATTTTGTTTGAGAAAGTGAAAGGTAAAATAATTCATTACTAGAAAATATTGTTATATGTGAAAGTCATATTTCTGTATATGAAAGTCATCTATGAATAACAAATTACCCTACCTTTAATTTTGTCTGTAGCTAAAGAAATTTTTTATTATTTAATATTTAGAACTAACTTAAGAAATGAAAGAGAACTTTTTATAGAGAAAGAGCAGAGGATGGACTCAGTACCAACCTCACTGTTTTCACTTGTAATAACTAGGCCTATGGATTACTTTTATAAATCTGATGACTATAAGTTTAAAGGCAAAATGAATAGTGGGCGTTCCCTGATGGTGTAGTGGCTTAAGGCTTCAGCGCTGGCGCTGTCAGCGCTGCGGCCTGGGTTCGATTCCCAGTCAGGGAGCTACCCACGTACCAATCAATCAATCAATAAATAAATAAAATGAATAGAGTGATAAAAAGAGTAACATAAACCCAAGATTAAAGAGACTACCTAAGAGACTAGTTAAAATAAATTAGTTCCCTTACAGCAGTCATTGATGACATTAAAAGGAAAACAAAACAAAACAAATAGGCCAATATGGAATAACATAGAGCAAGAAAGTGCTGTCTGCTAGAGGTGACACTTAGGATAGGTTTAACTATGATTTTGTTTTTGTCTCAAAAGGACAAACTTTCTGTTTATACCCGTTAGAGTAATAACCAATTATACCATTACATCAGCTTCCATACAAGTTCACTTCAGTTTCGTCATCTGTAAAATGAAAACACAGTTCTCTTTGACTACAAAACTAACAGAAGTTATTTTTTTAAAAATGAAAATATAGCCTCATTGAAGCTAACGTACTGTGGGAGGACTAAAGCTGTTATCAAATAAAAATTAATTCTGAGTTAATAAATAAAACTATCCCATGGGATTCATTACCTTTCTCCGTGGTTATTCAAAATTTCTGGTTAAAAAAATTAAACAATCAAATTTCATTAATTCCTTTTTCTTTCATAATTAAAGCATAAAGCACTCCCCTTTTGATTATACCATGGTAGCGAGTACACAACTAACAAGGCTGGGTATAGAATAAGTATTGAGTAAGTACTTATGAATGTTTAGTTGATATACTGAAACTTTCATTCATACTGGACACTGTCTCCTCAATACTATTGTATTTCTCCGCCCTCCTATTGGTTTCCTTTATTGGATACTTTATTCATCTCAGCTAGGAAAACAGATATGTGGGCATGCTAACAAAATTCTTGTTCCAGAATTTTTGAGCCAATATAAAAATTCTCATAAAAAGCATGCTGGAGTTGGAGCCCCTTCATCACATCTTGATAAAGCTATGCATCCATTAAGAATGGTTTGAAGAAAGGTACTGGTAATGCTCAAAGTATGTTTAGCCGTATTTATGTCATTACTAGTTCTTCTACTAAGATCAGTCTGTTCTTCTTTAGAAGACGTGAATCACTGAAGAGCACTCTCTACCCTCAATAATATTTAAATGAAAAGGTACAGACACGTTAAGCATAAAAGAACATTCAAAAACTAAACATAAAATAAGGACATATCATTTTTGGTCATGATGCAAATACAGATGGCCACAGAGATCAAGCAGGTAAAAAAGGGGAATAAAATAGTATGGTCCAGTTTTAAGAAAAATAGCAGAGCAAAGGCGACTAAAAAGGATGAACAGCTCTCCATCTCAGCATGAGAAAAACAGTAGGGAGTGGTGGGAACTGAAGACCATAAATCCTGTCCTCAGGGCGGTCCTGGGGCAGCTCCAGCAGAGAGTAACTGGGATAACGCTCTTTAAAGAGAAGACAAAGACCTGTATTTTGTTTGAAACCTCTCCATTTTTTAAATGTTACAACCATTTCAAGGGAAGTTTAAGTCATCATAACAAACAAAAACACTTATGTTGTGGCAAAGGCATGTTTTGCATTTTAAATACTGGTTTCTGAAAACTCTAAGAAGTAAATTTTTACTGCTGCAACTTAAGTTAATTATGTAATTAGGAATATAATTTTTACATTAAAAAAATAACCTGTAGATTTCCAACAGTTTCTGATAGAGACTATTAATGAAAATCCAGAGGTAATTTCAGCAAACCCCAGGTGACCCAAGTTGCTGTTTGCCTATACAAGTACCAACCTTGCCCTGTCTTGGAGACCTTCCTTTGCTAATCGAAGTCTATTCCCACTTTCTCTATCCAGCGGTTCTCAACTTGTGGGCTGCGACCTCTTTGGGGGTCAAACGACCCTTTCACAGGGGTCGCCTAAGACCATCGGAAAACACGTATCAGATATTTACATGACGATTCATAACAGTAGCAACATTTCAGTTATGAAGTAGCAACAAAAATAAGTTTATGGGGGTCACCACAACATGAGGAACTGTATTAAAGGGTCGCAGCATTAGGAAGGTTAAGAACCAATGAATTTGTGAATGTGATTTTTTTTTTAAATAAATATCTCCTGAGGTAAAAATGGCTTCTTTGGGAGCTCAGGAGTAAATAAGACTGGCTCAAATCAGCATTTAATATCCCTGAAAGGCTAGCTCGAATACAGTCCTTTGAAGAATAACAACTCTGATAACTGTGGGGAAGCAGAAATGTCTGTTTTACTTACTCATATAGATGACTACTCCACTTTCTTTCCATGACTACTTTTTTGTCTATCACCCAATTATTCAAATCTTTCAATGTACTTAAAACTTTATTGTTGTAAGAGGTTGAGTAATACCTAGGTAATATTTGTTAAGATCCTCGGAAGAGCTCAGTTCAGCAAACTGAGCTCTTCCGAGGATCTTAACAAATTTATACCCCTATCTCTCACCTCTTCCTTTCTGGTGTATTTCATAGGCAGTTTTGCTACCTGACTGCACTACTACAAATAGACCCTGTCACTTTAGAAATAGGGTTGTTCTTTTATAGGCAGATTGATGTACTAGGTGCCAAGGTTTTAGAACATGACTAGGGCAAATGCTATCCCCCATAAATCCAATATTGACAAATGTCCTACCTAATCCAGATGCTTCTGTTTGTCAAATTACTTTCATCAAAGCGTAACTGCAAAACATAGTACACAAAAACTTACTGACAATTAAAAAAAAAATAAGCTTTTAGCCCACTTCTTAAAGAGAAAAATGCTAATAAAAAATGTAGTATTATAAACTATCAAAAAACGAATCTCTTAATTGTATCTTTGAACTTCCAAAAATATGCCAATATTTCTTGATGGTCTAATAAGCAGAGATCATCCTGGATCTACAGATTTTTAAACTGGATACTTTATTTGTATCTTCTATTTCTTAACTCATGGGAGACAACATGAGTTAGTAAAGAATAAACTGTAAATTCTGTAACATAATCAAAAGCTTGAAATGCATTTCCTTGGAATTTAACTTCAATATTTAACAGAATTATTTGAGAAAATAATTTATATGTTGACTAGAAAAGTACTGTTTTGGGGGACCTGCAATAAAATGTAATGGGATATCTATCAAAAAAGCATCAGAATCAAGGAATACTCAACCAAAATTTCTCATTTTATATTCTTAATTCCAATATTATCATTAAATACAAGAGCTGTCCAGAAAAAAATCCAGCCATACATGCATCTATTTTTCATATTACATGGCTAGTTACCTCCCGGATAGCCCTCATATGCATTTTCCTTTTCCTCATGCTAGTTCTCTATCGGTTAGTCGATGTTAACCTTGTTCAATACAAAATTCCATCAACTGTAAAACACACCATTATTGTGTATACCACTAAGAAACACTGCCAATTATAACTGTAAGACACTTTCTAATGTCAAAAATATTATTACAATATTTAAATTGCCCCTCCCAAAACTGATGAAAAAAATATCTCTGGATTCTTACAGAACATTATTATTGGAATTAAACAACTAAGGAGATGTGATGGGGTTCAGTAGTTCACATTTTCTTGCTATCATAATTAAGTGCTCATATTCTTGAGTTCAGAAAGAGATAGTTACGTGATTTACGCTTTCCATACAAAAGAATAGGTAATATAAGGCAAGACTGACACATCCTATCTACAGAGATGGTAGAGATTTTGTTAAATATTTGAAAAACAAATTCATAATGAGGGGAGAACCATCCAGGCATAAATAAACTGGCTATAGATTAGCACCTAAAAGAAATAATCATTGAACTATTAATGCCATGGAAAACAGAAAATCCCCAATTCAGCAGTGTTCATTTAAAATATGCTCATTTTGAACTTTCTTTGGAAATACCACTTGTGTTTGGACAGCTATCATCTTTCGGGAGTTCATACTCACTTTGTACCCTTCCTGTTTCCATGGGCAGACTAAGCTGACCATGTTTTTAAACAACAATCCCCTCGAACTTCTGTAGAAATGCAGACTGATGTCAGAGGCAATGAAATTCTAGTGTGTGAGATCCTGTGGTTGAATGAATCCAAAAGAGAAAAGCCTAAGAACAGACTTCTCCTGACACAGGAAGGACATTTCATTAGAAACCTAACCATTTTACTCTGAGAAGAAAAATATGAATCCTTAACATGATTTTAAACAAAGAGCAGAAACCTGCTGCTCAGCCTTCTACCACAACATCATTAGTCCCAGATTGGTTTATGAAAACATGCCTTTACCAAAGCATTAGGCTTATGTGTACAAACATTATGTAACCTCTCTGTTGAGTTCCAAACTTCATTTATCCATCTTTCTACTTGACATCTCCCCCAGGACAGTTATTAAGTGTTACTATCACAATATGACCAAATGGCTGTGTCCTAACCTGGTCTGTCTGAATTCCCATCATTCACTGTCATATATGACACTGCCTTCCACCTCAGTGTTCAAACAAAAAACCTGGGAATCTGTCTTAATTTCACCTCCCACATGCACTTCAGCAGTAGTACAAAATATAACATATACCAAACCCCTTAGCTCAGTTTCCCTTATTATTATTAATACCATGGAAGAGTCCACCATCATCAGTTGCCTAGATCCCCTGGTTAGGTTCCTGACCACGCAAAGTAAACTGGCACTCCTTTCAGTGAGTCTCTAGCACATCACCCCATTTTATTACTCTCACAGCACTTTTTAATCTCTAAATGTTTTGTATACCTCATTTAATAGATGAATTTTGTTCCTATGACTAGGTTGTTAAGCAAATTGGTTGAAAAGCAAGGAGCTTACAGGAGGATGTCTTGTAGTGTGTCAACGTACCATAGGGTATGTATTTTCCAACCGATATCACATGACACCAGACTTATAAAAGAAATACGTAGTCTTGCATGACTGCAAATGCTTCAGTGAATACTAACCAAGTGTGGGAACCAGACAAAGACAGAAAAGGGATTTCCCAAACTGGAGAACTGGTTATAAGTCAGAGCAGTCATTAAACAGGTAGGTCATTAAGTGAGGAGTAGCTGTATTCATAAACTCCTTTATCATTTCCATCTTCATGTAACTCTATGACTTTGGGGCACATTGTTGTTACTTGTCATCTGATTTTGACAGGTATTTAACCTCTTTGGGTCACACTTCCCTCATATGCAACTAAGTGAATTAATACCTCCATCTTTGAATGAAGTTATACATCTGTGTCTAGCACCTAGTGGTACCAAATAAGTGGTCACATACTGGCTTCTTCTTTAGAAGAAAAACTAAATAAAATGTGTTATATAAAGCCAATCTCTATCTGAGGAGAAAATTCACTAGAAGTGGAGATTGATGGGACATTGGCCTGATATTCAGAGAAAGATGTTCTGAGAACATACTTCACATGCTGAAGAAGGAATATATAGGACCGCTCTTCCAGAAACCTGAAAATTTCTGAGTCCACACTGTGGGGTTATCATTTCCATCCAGTAAGAGACATGAAACTTTGGTCTAAGAAGAAGTGAAGGGGCTCCTTGCCCTCCTACTTCCTCGAAGTCTGGCCCAGCTAGATTGGACAGCTAGAGAAAGACAGCAAGGTCTGTGGTTGATGTCAGTGATGTGAAAATTCCCAAGATGAGCTCTCAAGGTCTACCAAGAATGTTTCATATCCCATAACAGCTTCTTTCACTTAGTAAGCTGTTTTCTCCTACACACTTGGACTAGCCTGAACATGTAAGTTGGTGCACATGTAGGGTTCCTCATGTTTGTGGGCACCTGGTAGTACATCCAACCTCACCAGGGCAACACCCTTGTTTGAACAAGTACTCAGGCCTTGAGGCATCTCATTACTTCTGCTAATACTCTGTCCCTAAGTTTTTGTCAATAAATCTTTCTACAGCTGACACAGCCTGTTTTTAGTGGTATGGGGCATCATGCAGTTTGCACAAAGCCCAAGAAACATTTACCACTATTTCTACATAGAGTTTTGACACAACCAATAAAACCATCAATCCATTTATGCCTGAGATATAGCCAACCTCACAGAAAACAGATTGCAACACAAAGAGGTTGTTCCATTTAGTATAAGCTTGGAATTTTTGTGGGTATGATATCTCATTTTAATTATAGCAGACATAATTAATAAATTTGCATCCTGTTTACCCTCAATCTGTCCATGGTATAATTTACCCTTTGACTAGTGTCTAAATGACAGAGCAACTTCACTGAGGAATGGCTCCGATTCAGAGGTAAACACATTCATCTTCCCATTAGTTCTGATGAAATCCATCCACAGACAGGTTATATGCCAGGACACTGATATATGCCACAAGGATGCAGTGCTCTGAACTCCATTTCAGCAAAGTCTTCCAGATGGAAAATAAATTAGAAAGCTTCCTCCAGAGAAAATGAGCTAACAAGAAAGATTTGAGTCTCTCGGTTTAGGAGCTTTGCCTAGTGTTAGTTCCTGGGGAAATTCAGTGAATGTGTTCTTAGCAATTTTAGGAAGTCTTGCGATCATTCAAGACAAATATTATGGTCTTATGTAAATTCAAATGCACATTCTTTGGGGATATATCCCAAGGAAGTAAATTTGCAAATAAGTTTTAAGAGTTCACTGCAACTTGACTCTTAAAAGAATAAAATATACATATTTACTCTTGCTTGACTTAGATGAAATCTAACTGGAAATACAGAAAATAAATAAAATATAGAAAAAAATGGAAATTATCTTTAACTTTTAGGAATTCATAAAAGTAGCTATATCATGCAGACTGTTTTCAGAAACATAGAAAAGTATGTATTGGAACAAGATCTATGTTCTCTAAGCAGGATTGGAGACATGGCCCAAATAATTAGTTAACCATGAACAAGGTACTCATTTTAAATGAGTGATTCCTAAATGTGTCAAGGCTAACAGCTGCTAAATTCAGGCAATGACAGTCTTTTTCTCAGTTAGCAGAAGCATGGCATTGTACCCAGTTTTACATTAGGCTGGTAACAAACACTACTTCACACATCCTCTCATGTGCTATCTGACTCACACAAACTCACATTAGAAGGCCATGAACCATTTCTCTATGTTTCCATTTGACAAAGTATGGAAATGTGTTCTCAGAAATAACTTATCAATGGCTCTGCATTAATGACATTTTTTATATTGACTTCAGCATAAATTCAGTTCATAATTAACAAGGCATGAACAGATTTTAAATGGCCAAAAATTACAATAAAAACATATTTAAAGGGAATAGATGTTGTAGACATGTTTCCTTATTTCTGTATCTCAGTATAGCTAAATATCTGGGACATTATACATAAAACAAGCAAAGAAGACTCCAAAATATGGAGAGAAGAAAGGAAACTATCTAGGGGACTCAGGGTCTAGGAATCAACACAGTGGTTAGTTTTTTGGTTTGTTTTGTTTTTTGTTTGTTTTGTTTTGTTTTTGCCTCATATATCTCAGACATGGAGTTAAGCCACTGAACCAGAAATGTCGATAAGCATAGGTAAATAAAAGCCTGCCCTTCGTAGCCAAATAATAATAAAAAAGAATAGCTTACCAAGCTAGAATCCTAGACAACGGTCACTCTATTGTATCCAATACCACAGAAAGAACTTTGGTCCCATGCATGCCAGCCGAGTGTGTAAACTGCTGCCATAGGCAGGCTATAATGAGGCACTATAGTCCCTTATTGGTACGGTGTCAGAGAAGACTGGGGAATGAGTTGGAACTTTCATTATGGAAGGTAATCCATTCCTTACCAATAGTGTTAGTGGTTAATGAAGACCATATGTGAATCCTGGACTTCCACCCCTGTCTGGCAGTAATAAGGAGTCCCTATCCACAAAACCAGAAGATATCAACAGAGGCTGAGTGTTGAACCTGTACTTTTATTCTCAGCTGACAGAAATAAGATGACACACTTCCATCTCATAGATGTGGTATCAGAAGAAATCAGTTAAAACAGAAAATTTAAATAAGATCCAGGGACTTATAACATAATAGTAACCTGTCTAGCTTTTAACTAAAAGTCACTCCTCATACTAAGAATTAGAAAGATCATTATTATTAGAAAGCTAATAATAAAAAATAATCAATAGATTCCAGCAGTGAGATGACAAGATGCTGGAAGTATCTGACAAAGATTTTAAAGCAGATATGATAAAAAAAATTTTCAATGAGCAATTACCAATAATTTGAAAAACTAAAAACAAAAATACAAAAAAAAAAAAAAAACAAACAAACAAAAAAAGAATAAAAACAAACCCAAAAGCCTCAGCAGAGAAAAACAAAATATCAGCAAAGAAGAACTAAATGGAAATTTTAAAACTGGGAAAAAACAGTAACTGAAATAAAAAGTTTGGTAGTTGGGATCAACAATAGAATGGAAGGAACAAAAGAACCAGTGAACTAGAAAATTACCAAATTTGAACAACATAGAAAAGACATATTGGAGAAAAAAAAAAAAAAGAATGAGACTTAGGGACCCATTGAGCTTAAGAAAAGCACTAACATTCATGTGAAAAGAGAAGAAAAAATGAGTGGGGCCAAAACCTCCCTAAAGAAATAACAGCTGGGGGTTCCCTGGTGGTGTAGTGGCTAGGCTTCAGTGCTCTCAGCCACAGCCTGGGTTGGATTCCCAGCCAGGGAACCACGACCCCCCACTCCCCCCAAAAGAGAATAGCTGAAAATTTCTCAAATTTGGCAAGAGACATAAACCTATAGATTCAGGAAAATGGGTAATACCAATAGGATAATATGAAAATAAATAAATAAATAAACTCATGCTATGACATACCAAAATTGAACTCTGGAAAATTAGAAAAAAGAGAAAAATTTTGAAAGCAGCAAGAGAAACATGATACCTTATCCATAAGAGAAAAACAATTCCAATAACAATGGATTTCTCATTAAAACCAGAGATTCAAAGGAGGTAGCACAATATTTTTCAACTGCTGACAGAAAAGAACTGTCAACCCAAATCAAGATATTCTCAGAAAAACTAAAAGAATTTGATGCCAATATATCTACCCTAAAAAAAAAAATGGCTGAAGAAAATTTTCTAAAAAAAAAATTATAAGAAAAAGGAACACTGGAACTGTGAAAAGAACAAAGAACACAGCAAAAATATTTAGTAAATACAATAGGCTTTCCTTCTCCTCTTGAATTGTCTTCATTATGTATGATTATAGAAGGAAAAAAACATAATACTGTCTGATGTAGTTCTAAATATAGGTTGATGAAATATTTTAAATAATTACAGGAGGGCTGTCCAAAGTATCCAGCCATGTAATATAAAAAATAAAGGTTTTTATGGCTGGGATTTTCCTGGATAGCCATTGTATTCTAAATTGGTTAAGGGGATTAAGAAACAAAAAGGAAGGTAAAATTTTTGTATTTCACTCAAACTGATAAAATGACAAAAACAATAGACTTCTGACAATATGCTATGTAGAATAATCACTAAAAAAGCAATACAAAAAGAAACCTTAAAAACTACCACAAATACATGAAAATGGAATTCTAAAAATATGTTGAAGTAACCCACAGAAAGGTAAGAAAACAAAAGCAGAAGCAAAAAACCAGATTGAACAGAGGTAGAAGTCAAGGGATGTTAAGTCAGGAGAACATGAAGGAAACTCAAACAACATTCTCAAATTTCAAATACCACTTTGAAATGGTCTCGCACTCCTCAAACAACAGCCGTGCTTCCACCATTTTCTTTGACTGTCCTACCTGCAGCATGGTGACACTAACGTTCATTTGATTAACACCATCTTTTGAGTAGATGCCAGACTACACATTACTATTGTAATTCAGTTCAACTTAGAAAAGTAATAAATATGAGGTCAGACAATTAATTTCATGAACTTATCCTAGACAAAGTGCTACGTACCTTGGGAAACTATGCACGAATGCCAGCACCTACTCCACCCTCTCCAATAAAATCTCTTAAAATGTATGTACATTTTTTGCACCCCCAGTATTTGACCTCCTTCACCCTCTTCCAACCCCTCCCTTCTTACCCTCTGGTAACCCTAAATTGTTTGTTTGTCTTATTCGTTTGTTGTTTCAATTTTATATTCCAAATATGAGTGAAATCATATGAAGAACTATTTCAAAATACATTAAAATGAAAATACAACATGTCAAAATTTGTGCGACAAAGCTAATGCAGTACTGAGAGGAAATTTATGGCACTAAATGCATATACAGAAAGGAGGAAAAGTCTCAGATCAATAATCTAAGCTCTCACCTTAAGAACCTAGAAAAAGAAGAGAAAAATAGGCTTAAATCAAACAAATGAAAGGAATTAATATATATAAAGTAGAAATCAATGAAACAGAAAACAGTAGGGAAATCAATAAAAAAAGTTGGTTCTTTGAAAAAAATCAATACAATTAACAAATACCTTACAAAACTGACAAAGAATAAAGACAGAAAACCCAAATTATTAATATCAGTGATGAAACAGTGGATTTGAGTACGGACTCTGCAGGAACCCTGTGAACAGGGCACAAGCTCCGAACACCATAAGGCTTTGAAGAACCCTAAGGTCTCCTGTCATCCTTTTCTCTGCAATGCTATCTTTTTCTCTCTCTGAAAGAGAAATTCATAAGGCCTGACTTTGTATAACCTTTGTTTCTGTAACAAACCTGAGTCTGTTGATCCTAACTGCAAATTCACAGAAGAGTCTCATGTAAGTTGGTTTAGAGGTGTATACCTGGCCCAATAACTAAGTCCAAGGGCCTCTAAGTAGCTGGAAGAGCCCACTGAAGTGACAGATAAGGGATGGGAATTACTGGGCTGGGCAGACACTCCAAAAAGTGTCTGATATCCCCTTAATGACATTTGGAAGATCTGATATCCCCTTAATGACAAGAGGAGCAAAAAAACTCTGATGTTAGAAGTTTACTGCTTACCTCTGTAGAACAGCTCAGTCTTTCCAGCTTCTATTCATTCAACACTCATCCTAATCCCACCTCCTCTGGAATCCCTATTTGTATATACAAGTCCTCCTTGATCACAGCTCTGTAAAATTACCCCAGTACCAGTGCAACACACCAGGTCATTTAATACGTAATCATACATCACCACATACTGTACACTAATTATTTTATATCTATTAGTTTGGGCTCAGGAATCATCACTCATATTTCTAAATACTCCTCTGTAGTTGGCACTTCTCTACATATACATTAGCTCAAGAGGTGCTCAATAAACTCTTGTTCATTTATTGAATAGTCATAGAAACATTTCAAGTCTTTTCCAAAATAGGATCTAAGAAGTCACATATTTTGAAAGTCATACAAAAATAAGGAATATGTTGATCTCAATAAAAAATATTCAATAAATAAATTGGACATTTAATAGTGAGTTGTAAAAATAGAAGTGCTAGGAACTTAGAGTCATTTGCCATCGATATTGAATCATTCCTCACAGAATGTATGGATAAAAAAAATACCTTATTTGCTTTGCTAGTCATAAAAATGAGGTACAGGATGCTCAGGGAATTACTTGCAGTTGAATGGAAAGTCAGCTATGAAGTTGAGTCAATTTTATGCATATATTTTATTCATTTATTCATTCTTTATTGACCGTGTCCTATAGCTCTGTGAAAAATACCAGGAAATAAAAGAAAAGGTCCCACCTTTAAAGAACTCATAAGTTAGTGGAAGGACAAAAGATATAAATAAGTTAAAAGATTAAACATACAACATCTTCAAGTGCTTCTTCTCTGAAATCTTAAATTTCATTACTTCTATCCTTATAGATAGATCCTTCACTTTCTTATTTTTAGTATATTTAGTGGTTTTTATTATTGAAAACTTTTGCATCTGGACTACATTTTCTCCCCATCTATCAGCCATCTCCTTTATTTATTGTTATCTGTACTCCAAACTAAAACTTTTTAGTCACTCCATATAACCCCCAATTCTCTTGTTCTACTTCATTCATTCATTCAAGCAAGCAAGCAGCAGATGTACATCAAACACATACTTTTATAGTCACTGTCCTAGGAAATAGGGTAGAGCACTGAAATCAAACCAACTGCCCTGGAGACCTGTATGGCCGAGAATAAAGCCATCCCCTTAACTTGTCCATTATACTCGGACTTAGCAGCCTACGAAGGTGGGGGGAGGGAGGAATCACACAACAGTATGAATTAATGCAATTACAAATGAATGATCTTCCACTTCATCTGGTCTTTTATTATTATTATTGTTAAATTTATTGGGGTAACTGGTTAGTAAATCTTACATAGGTTCCAGGTGTACAATTCTACAGTGCATCGTCTGTGTGTTGTGTTATGTCAGTTCTTTCTCTATCATCATATATTTGAGTCCTCATCATTTCATCTGGTCTTTAAATTTGACTAATGAGCTCTCTGTGAATCCTTCCTCTGTCCCTTACCTCAAATGTTTCCCCTTCTCAAATTATCTACCCACTAATCCCCCACTGTTGCCAATACCTTTGTCTTTCTCGCCACTAAGAAAAGCGACTCAATCTTGTGAGAAGTCCCTCACTGCTTCTCTTTCCCCTGCTGCATTCCCCGTGCACTATATTTTGTCTCTCCTGGTGTCTGGTACTTACCCTTGCAAGGCAAATTGCTCCACTGTAATTCACATCTTTCCCACTCCAGTCTCTCTAAAGATGTTGCCCTATCATGACTTTCTTGTGTGTTCAACCTCTATGATGACTCTTTCTCCTTTGCCTAAAACATACATAACTCTCACTCTCTTCTATATAGAAAAATAAAACCCCTTTTTTCTGATTTCTTCCAGTAATTACTATTCAATGTCTTTCACTTCCTTCAAAAATTTGAGCGAAGTCTCAATAAAGAGAAATTTTGAAATGGTTAATGACCCTAGGATGTCCAACATTTTGGCTTCCCTGGGCCACATTGGAAAAACTGTCTTGGGTATCTCCCTGAGGGTCACCTTGCTTTGGGTTCCCTACAATACACTAATACTAACAATGCCTGAAAACTAAAAAAAAAAAAAAAAAAAAAAGTCACAAAAAACATTTCATAATGTTTTAAGAATTTGTATTGGGCTACATTCAAAGCCATCCTGGGCAGCAGGTTAGAGGTATTCTAAGGGATTGTGAGGTCAGAAAAGCTGTTTGTGAAGACTCGCTTCGACACATGTGTAGTATTTATAGATCATGGTGTGATCATTTCAGTGATTTGTATAAGATTTTATGTACTGTTGTTCATTGTGAGAAAGCCCTGGTGCCATTGTAGGGCTGACAAATCCTCTACATTCATTAAAGGCAGGACCATTTCATAACCATTTGCCAAAGCTTGGAAGCATTACCATAAGGCATATGCAGTGAGCATGACCAAAGGCCCAGTTCAGGAAAGCACAGAGATTGGGGAAAGACTCTGAGAGCAGGAAAAAGACTCTGGACCAAGACAGTTTGTCTCTATTGGACAAAGAGGACAGAGGTGGCTGGCCCTTCTTCACCCAATCCTTTCTCAACCTGCCTTCTTTTCAGAGAGAACAGGTATCTCCCTGAGGGTCACCTTGCTTTGGGTTCCCAGCAAGCTCTGCTTCTAGTCTGAACATCTGATCATCATAACTTTCTAGCATTTCAATGTAAACACAACCTAGAAGGTGAAATCACCTACTAGAGAAACAATAGAATCCCCGCCACAAAAAATAAATAAATAAAATAAATAAGATAACAAATCAGTATTTGATCTTCACAATATCTACAAGATCCAGAGAAGCAATGAGTATAAAAAGTTCTAACCCTTTTCCCACCAAATGTAATATCATTTCCATTATTTCTCCAGGCTCCCATTCTGAATTCAAAGTAATTTATCTGAAGTTCAGACACTGTCACTGTGATTTAGTTTCAGTTTTATGGCAACTGCAGGTCTCTAATAAGTATGCTCCTTCCATTGATTTTGTTCTCCTTCAGCTGCTGCTATAAATGTAATTGAAATTTTTGGGGTTTTTTTTCTCCTGACCTAACTTTTCTTTTTTAACGGACAAAAGAGCAATCAGTACAGTGTCCTATGAGTTTCATATACTCCGTTAATAAAAAAAGAAAATAGTTTTTTTCTGGAAACACTTTCCTATCATTTCCATTTAACACGTTATATGTTAAAAAAGCCGAAGTACCCCTCCCCATTACATTTGTTTTAGCGTATCAGTTAATTTCAGCAATTAGAGTAGAAGGATCCTTTTAAATTTAGGGGGTTGTAACATGAAGTAGATGTAATAAGCTGACTAGTAGGCAATATTTTTCATATTTCTAAGCTCCTCAGAGTTGAGATTTTTCTCTGTTAATGGACTAATACATTCATATAAGGCTGGCCTGCTTCCTACGCAGGAGTTAATTTGAGACATTGAAAGTGAAAGGAGCCAAATGCAGTGAGGTGCCCAGGCAAATGCAAGCACTTTCTAAGCCTGGAGAAAAGTAGTTATCCTTGACACAGGGACACTGATGCTTTTCTCTGCCATGAACTCAAACCCAGTATCTTCTGTCTCTTATGCATAATCCTAGGATACACTGACTAAAAGTGACAGATTGAAGGGTCAGCCACATGTTACTCATTTCCTTCTTTTTCGCCCTGAACTTTCCACCCTGATTTTAAATGCCTCTTTCTACACTGTATTCTCATATGCATTCAGTTATTTTCTGGATGATACTATCCTATTTTACTTTTCTATTCCAGTTTAAGTTTTTACTTTCAAAATATATTTTAGAATGGTAAATTAGATTTGTTTTTCATTTTTCTTATTCAAAAATACTTTAGGTTTGCTTATACATTATTTCACCAAACAAGTTTTGTAAAATGTTATAAAGTGCCATGAAACTTCCCCTTAGTATTTGCAAAATGAAAATAATAAATTTGTTTGTACAAATATCAATCTTCTATTTATTCAGGCATTTACTTATATAACATTATATGATTTTTAATACTGTTATTTCATCAAGTCTAGCACACCATCAATAGTAAGACACTATTTTACATGCAATTAAGAAAGAGGAACCACTGCTAATTGTAATAAGCCACTATGAATTATTACATATATTTTAATTTCAAAGATGATATAATTTAAACATAAGTGCATTACAAAATCAATAAAATATAGTAATCCTTATCTTCATGATGTTCTAATTTTAAAAGAATATTCTTGGTACCTAAACAATCCATCAATAAGTTTGTCACATGTTTAGTAGCTTGTTTTGTTTAGATTGGCCTGTGAGTGAACGTTTAACTGAACAACTATAGATACAGAAATATGCACAACTTCTAATCTCACAGCTCAATGGACTATCATAAACAGAACACACCCATTTAACAAGCACCCAAAACAAAAATGAGAATATTACCAGCACCCTAGAAATTCCTCCTGTGCCTCCTCCTAGTTAATACTGCCCTCCAGGGAAAAATTCTATGCTGACTTTGAACAGTAGAGATTAGTTTTGCTAATTTTTTACCTTTATATTAATACAACTGTTACAGTTATACACGGTGGAATCTTTCGTGTCTGACTTTCTTTGCTTAACATTCCATTTGTGAGTTAACTCATTTTGTTGTAGACAGATGTATGTAGAGCTTCATTCTAATTGCCATGCAGTATTCCACTGCATGAATATAACATACTTATTCATTCCAGTATTACTGAGCATTTAGGTGCTTTCTAGTTCATATATTTTATTTTTATAGTAAGCACTAGCTTTCCTTGAAAATAATGATTCTAGAAATTACCAATGATCACCTCACAGTGTGTTTAGGAAATAAAACATGTAAACCTACTTTAACACAGATGAACTGATTACTTTTCGAAGTTTTCTCCTAATATGTAGCAATGATGATATTTTGAAATATATTTATTTTCCAAAATCAAGAAGAAAATAAAAGCAAAACCATGGATTAATCTGGGGCTTAAAGCCATGAATTGAAATAGGCTTTGGTTCTGAAATACTGCGTGGAATCAGACAGATTTCTTCCTTTAGAAATTGTGCTGTCATCGTTTACTGCTTTTGTTTGTTGAATTTCTCTGTTGTATTTTTCCCCATTGTCTCCTTTACCTTCCCAATAATACTATCACCTGGAAAGTGTCCTCAAACTCTTCAAACCAGAGGTGAAATGACCCTAAGATTTAAAAATCTAAATCGGAAGAGATATGGTTTGATACATGAAGAAATAGCAGTGATCATATCTGAACAATAACATTTAACTTTATTCATAATTTCATAAAAATGAAGACTAAATAACTGAATAAATATTCACCCAAATGATAAAATGGAAGGAGGAAGGCAGTGTAAATGTTATCTCTCTAAGTTCTCCCATTTGCAGAACCATCAGAGGGTCTGGTCCATGTTAATTTCTGAAAGATCAGTTTTCTGATTAGGAAATTACAAGACAGTATTTCTAATAGGAAAATGAAAAACAATGTGAACTCTTCAAAAGCCACACTCCCAACTTGGTCTCTGTCCTAGTGCTCTGTCATATCCTCGGGGCAGATGAGAGAAGCACCCTGCCTTCAGGCCTTTCGTCACATGTGCTCTGAAGGAGCAGGGAAGTGTAGGAAGCTATGCAAACAGCATGAGTTTTCAAGTCAGCGGGCACCAGCTTGGACAATTAGTCTAATTTCTCTAGGTATTAGCTCTCTCATCCAGAGAATGAGAGTAGAAATGCCTACCTCACAGAACCGTCGTGAGGAGTAAATGAAATGATATATGGAAAGCATCTAGAGCAGAGTATAGTTTTCATTTCCTTTAGCCAAGGATAGGTAAACTCTTCTTTCTCCCATTAGATTAATGGGTTTTAAATACTTTTTGTCAACATAGCCCTCTTGGTAAATGAAATTTTACACAAAACTATAAACAAACTGGTGTAAATCAAAGCACAGTTTAAAACATCTACCTAAATGTTTCTTCCAAAGGTCATAGGGGGAAAATGGCCAACTCATTCGCCACTGGGCAAGATCCTCTTCATCCATATCAGATGGACTGCCAATCTTTCGAGGAACAAATGTCACAGGCTTATTTGTTAGGTGAATTCTGGTATCTGCTAATCCATTATAGGCAAGAACTGCATCATAACACTGCATCCATATTACTCTCAGCATTGAAAATAAGCTCCTTTCCTCTTGCCTTGAAGAAATAGTAAACAGCTCTTCACTGGCACATGTTCACTGCAGATTTGTTATCTCACTATCACTTTTAGAATCTCCTGAGATTCAATAATCAGCATTCCTTTAGATTGTCTCTAAAGATCTATTCATTCAATCCTTCATCACTGTCATCTCTGTTCTTTAAGACAGTTCAAATCTCCATATTTCACTTCATATTCTTTAAACTTGGAAAAAAACACTCCTCTGCAACAAAAGAAACTCTGCCTTAGAAAACAAAGGCAGCCAAACCATCTATAACCAAAACTAAATTTGGTGTGGGGGTGGAGGAGGGGATGGCACCTAATGAGACCGAGACACATGATTTAAAAATCTGTCCCTAGACAAACACTTAATTTGTTAACCTAGGCAGCCCATTTGTACTGTCATAGCAAAAAGTTATAAAAATTGAAGTTGAAATTAATCTATTTCCTCTCAGCTCTGAGTCTTTCCCTTTCTAACCTTGTTTAACTTTGATTCAGAGCTCTTGTTATTTGCATTTGCAGAATCCTAGAAAACACACTACTTAAGCAAAGATGTTCCAAATGGTTTTGCAGGGTCAAAGTGAGCCAATCACTAAAGATGAGATTAATGCAGGGGGAAAATAGACGGTATATACTGAGTACCTCCTGTGTGTCAGGCCCTAGTTGACACATGTTAGCTCGCTTAATACATACACACACATGCACACACCAAGAGCTCCATTTTAAAAATAAATAAACTGGGCTCAGTCAATTTTTAAGCAATATCCCCTAGGTCACACAGCTACTAAACGGTTTATATAGAAAACAAATTAAAAGCATGATTGTATGGAAATTCCCCACACCCACCCTTGACAATTAGTTCTGAAAACCACAGCATTCCCACGACATGGGAATGAAGGCAGGCATGTTTTCAGAGGTCCCTGCATCAAGCTGAGAATTTCTGTCAGCAAGCAGATAAGGGCTTTAAGCAGCTACTTGTCCTCATGCCTTAGCAACCGCATGCCACCTACAGACCTAGGAAAAACCACTCCCCATCACACTATAAGAAGAGCTGGGGCTCCATGAATGCTTCTGTTCATCATGGGCCTAATAAAAAGTCTCAGAGACGTACACCGTAGCTACCATTTACTTAATGCAGCTTCCATCTTGGTAATCTCATGTAATTACATTTTACATCTATAATTTTAATAAAACACCAAGTATCACAAAGGGGATGAAGTGAACTATGAGTAATGTCCTTTATAATTCAAAAGGCTTGTACACATCTATGCTTTACAATTATTTGTCAAAAGCAAATTGATTCATTGGTTAATTTCCTGCACTAAAGTTAGTAGATAAATTAAATTAGAACCTCAGTGATTAAGGAATAATGACATCAGCATTATGGATTTAGCCATTCTATTTGCTCAAAACTGGTCTTTTCTTTGGGCAATAGCAGTAGATAAAACTAGGAGTGAGCCATAGCTAATAGCAATTAATGCATAAGTAAGAGACCAAATAACTTTTAGTCCCATTATGAGCATTTCCTGGTTACTAGTTTGATTTTGACCTCATTAATATAGATGTCAGAAGACATGAGAGTACACCAAGTCTATTTAAAACATAGGTCTTCATGCCCAAATAGCCCTTTACTGTGAAATAGGTGAACAACAATTAATTGTATATTCTGACAAATCCTATTGGTACTTTTCACAAGGGAAGCTTAGAGAGTTTTCCTTTTGAATTGGTTTTGTCTTAATCAAAGTTGGCATTGTCTGAATGTCTGTGTCTCCCCAAAATTCATATGTTGAAATCCTAAATCCCAATATGATAGCATAAGGAGGTGGGGCCTTTGGGAAGTGCTTATATCATGAGAGAGGAGTCGTCATAAATTAAATTATGTCCTTATAAAAGAAACCCACAAACTCCCTAGCCCCTTCCACCATATGATAATACAAGAAGTTGGCCACCCTGCATAATAAGGCTCTCATATGGCCATGCAGGAGCACTCTGATTTCAGACTTCTAGTCTCCAGAAGTACAAGAAATAAATTTCTGTTACTTATAAACTAACTAGTCTACGGTAGTTTGTTATAGCAGCCCAAAAGGATTAAGACAAAACTCATTTATTTAAACTATCATAAATTGAGCTGAAAGAGAAGAGACAGAGTAATGTTGACTTTTCAGTGGTAGCTCATACTCACGAATAAATAAAATAACCTTTAATTTAAGGAGGCAACTTGAAGACATCTCAAGAAGCACTAATGGCAGTAATTCAAAGAGGAAAAATAAGGCATTACATTACATGATGTGTCTTAGACAAGACTATCCCAGAGTAACATGTTAATGAGGGTCTAGAATAGGGAGATAGTTCAGGCAGCCCAGAGCTCTCACACATTCCCCAGGACTGAGCAATAGTGCTATAGGAGAACCCTGAAAATGTGAGGACAGGAATGCACAGGGAAACGAGAACAAAATTTTCTTTCCAAATCAACTTGACGAACTAACTCAAGAATCTCAAATACAATCACTAATAGCTATCATTTATGTGGCTCTTCACAACTAAACACACCCACATACACTCCTCACTGTGAAATGAGTGTAATCATCATCCCCATTGAACAGATGAGGAGTCCAATTACTGATGGTGAATTCATTTGCCCAGGGTCACCCAGTCAGTAAGGATTGGAACTGTTGACTTAACCCTGGTCCTGATACTAAATACATAGCGTGTTCCTTTATAGCACATTCTTTTTAATTAGCAATTGTTTGCATCACAGAGAGAAGAGGAGAAAAAAAGAGTGCTTCCCTTTTCAGCCTCTCCCCTACTAAGGAGTAAATATGTTTATGCTGGACCAGATCCAAGATGTTCCTTTATGCTTTCAGAAATGGGAGAAAAAGGAAAACTTTCAGCTTCACAGCCGCTAAGGAGAACTCAGAGTACATAATACAAAGCTCAGAATTGGAATTGCAGGGAACCTGGTAGGGGACCAAAAGGGAAATGAAAATTCTAATGGCTTAGGGTAGGAGGAAATGTGAAGGCAATGCTTTCCCTTAGAAGTTAGCAGGACTGTATTAGGAATTAATTAGGAATTTTTAGAGCTATACTGAGCACTATTATACTAACCTGTTTTTTTTTTGCATTTTTGCTGCCATAGTTTTGGATAGTTACATATACATATATACAGTTATAAATACATATACATATATGTACCAGATGCCAAAAATATATGTACACATTTTCAGAAATGTTATCTATGTATTACTTTTTGAAATTCAATTGAATTATGGTAGCAATGTGTAGTAGGACATTTGCTCAAAAGATGGCATTAATCAAATGAATGCTAGTGTCATTATATGACAGGTAGGACAGTCAAAGAAAATGGCTGAAGCATGGTTGTCATTCAAGGAGGGCAAAATCATTTTGAAGTGATATTTGAAATTTGAGAATGTTGTGTGTGTTTTTCCCTCATTCTTCTGACTTAACACCACTTCACTTTTACCAATGGGGAAACTTAAAAGTTGTGGTGTACTGCAGGAAACTGACTATACCAGCAGTACTCTGGGAAGAAATTGAAATGGCATGTGCAGCGATACAAGTGGACACTTTGGTCAACATTGCTGAAGCAGTAGTTCGCCGTAATCAGAAGTGTCTGGATGCTGATGGTAATGACTTTGAGCACCTCCTGTAATTGCAGAAGCAAACATGACTTGTACTCATCTTTTGTTATTAGTATATATCAAGTATTAAAATTTTAGTAGTTTTTCCCTTTCTTAAAATGTATATACATTTTTTGGCACCCTCTGTGTATACACACACACACTCACACACACATATACAGGAGGACCAAAAGAAAAAAAAAAACCAAAACTGAAATTATTTTCTGGAGGGTGAGTCACTTGTAGTACAGGCTTCCTCTGCTAGGGGAGTGTTCTAGGAACCCATCTGCATCAGTGTACCAGCTGACGTTGTGAGAGGCTGCATTCGGCTTCAGTGCATTTTGGGGAGAGACTCTTTCAATGTGTTTGCCCAGTTCATGGTAGGTGATCTACACAAACAATGTGAAGCATGACAGTCCATTTGCTGACACTGCACTGAGTATTCAGTAGCTTTTAACCAAAAATGGCATGACCCTCGTGCTCCTCCCTCCCTATTCACCTAATCTTGCCCTAAGTGATGGTTTTTTTGTGTCCCGGGATGAAAGAAGTCCTCAAAGAGAAACGTTTCCAATGTCAAGAAGGTGAAACAAAAAAAGACAGAAGTACTAAAAGGTATCAACATCAACGAGTTCAAAAATCATTTTGAGTTCATACACTCCTTTCTGAAGATTCACAACAGTTCAGTCCGATGCTTTCTTTTATGCACTCTATTGTTTTGGGTCTTATGTGAAGGTCTTTGATCCATTTGGAGTTAATTTTGGTTTGTGGTGACAATTCGCAGTTCAGATTCATTCTTTGGCATGTGGTTTTCTAATTTTCCCAGCACCCTTTACTGAAGACCCTTTCTTATCTTTATTGCATATTTTTTGCTCCTTTGTCAAAAATTATCGGTCCATATATTTGTGGGTTTTTAATTGTGTTCCATTGGTCTGTGTGTCTGTTTTTCTCCCCATACCAAGCTATTTTGATTACTGATGCTTTGCAAAATTTGAAAACCTTAGTCCACAAAGATATATGTACCCCAATGTCTATCATAGCACTGTTCACAACGGAAACAACCAAAGTGTCGTTTGACAGATGACTGCATAAAGAAGTTGTGGTACATTTATGCGATGACTACTACACAGCCATCAGATAAGATGAAATACAGTCATTTATGATAACATAGATGGACTTTGAGATTATCATGTTAAGTGAAATAAGTCAGAAAAAATCAATAACCATGTGACTTTACTTACATGTGGAATATAGAACTAGAAGTAACAACAACAAAAAAACTCAGGGACACTGTCAACAGTTTAGTGGTTACCTGAGGGGAAGGGGGAAGGGGAATGGTAGAGGAGGGAGAGGGCCTCAAATAATATGGTAATGGAAAGAGAACTAACTCTCGTGGTGAGCACTCAATTCAAAACATGGTTGATATAGTATAGAGTTGTACACCTGGAACCTATGTAATTTTTGCTGACCTATGTCACCCCAATAAATTTAGTAATAAAAGAATTTTAAATAAAGTAAGAAAGAACACTGTTTTGAGTAGTGGAAAAAGCATCTTGATAGCTCTATTGCATTAAACAGAGAGTACTTTGAAGATGACTGAAGTTTAAACATGTAAGAATAAACACACACATTTTATAAATAAATTCTGGGGTGTTTTGGGTCCCCCCTCACATAAATATATTAGGGCTGTCCAGAAAGTATCCAATTATGCAATATGAAAAATAGCGGCATTTATGGGTGGATTTTTTCCTAGACAGTCCTCATATATAGAATATGTATTTTATTTTTCCTTAGTAGACTATTGTTACTTTGGCTGCATGCTAAATTGGACCACATGGATCATGAGTTTACGTAAGCTTCACCAGTGTAATGATGTTATATTCTAATAGTGATAGCAAAATGTAAAAGTCAATACTGGATGATTTTACATTAATATATAGTTAAAATAAAAAACCTGCAAATATATAATGAGTCAAATTCTCCAGTCTTTTGTTCATTAACTCTGTACCCTCAGTCAAAATGGACAACTTTATTCCTTGAAAGTACTTTAAACATTTCTGGTTTTAGTTCTTTGCTCTAGTACCCCTTCAGGAATAGCTTCTTGCACCTTTCCAAATAGACATCATGCATCTTAATTTATAGATCTCTTTGAACAAGAACTTACATTCATTCATGTGTTCATTTTACAGGAATTCATTGCATTATGAGAGTTACATAAAGCAAGAGATAGAAAGACTTAAAGAGAGTTTACTACCTATTTAGAAAGATACTATATGGAATTGGAGGATAGGGAAGAGCCAAATACATTTTCAAATAACCAACCTAAAGTAGCAATCTTTAAGACCCTTTGGACATGAGTGTATATGAATCTTTAGGTGTTTTGATCACTTCCACTGAACATAAGGCAGCTAGAAAGATGAAGCAAGGCTCATTAGCTAATTGTCAAAGCAAAATTATTTCTAGCTCCAGCCATTTGGAAATCAAGCAGGGAAATTGGGAAAGTTGCCCAGCAGGCTGCAAGGAGACATTTCTACCTGGAGACCATGAAATGGTTTTGAGTATTAGAAATAATTGTGGTCTTCATTTCTGACTTGTCTCCTGGCCATGGATATTGAAACAACAGGTCTTATCCATGACTTTAGTGAGACAGGTTCTTAATAATAGTCAGGCAATTGAATGACATTTCCTAAGTACAATTCCTAACTTTACACCATGCCAAGAATTGACTTACTGAATGTAGCAGGTTGAAAATGTGATTCTCTGACAGAGAAAAGGATGAACAACGTAGTCACTCAACAGTGACAACAGGAAAGTACTCTCTTGCTCCCCCAATGAGTTCAGTGAATCCTTGCCCAGTGCCTTGCCATCCTCTTGACGTTATTTTCTTCTTGTCTATATGTTAGCTTCTACAAATTTCTAAGCTACAAAGATAATAGTCTCCTTCCTATAATACCTTGAATATAGAGCTACCTGTTAGATCATCGAAGGGAGGCAAACTTCCTTTTAGATAATGGCTGAAGTCCACATTAGATAATAAGCACTGGCTTACCTTAAAAACAAACCAATATACAACTGACTCTCCGTTAACCAGAACTCAAACTAGCACTCTCAAGCAACTGGCAAGAGAATTGAAAACAATAGTATTTTAAACACAAATTGAAATAAAATCAATTTCTAGCGGAAATGTAAGTTTAAACATGGCATGCAGCTGCACATCATGCAAAACCTGACTTTGCATGAGAGGCTTAGGGCCTCAGAGCAAGCTGATATGTGTTCATTTTTCAAGAAAGCTGCACACAAGTTGGCCAGTACAGCCTCACCTACTGATGTAGATCCCAAACCATCCACAGCCACTTCTCCTGATCTTGTCCTAGCTATATCATTGGAACCTGATGATCCTAATGTGATGTCTACACAGTAACTCTTCACCCCTAACTGTAAAAGTTTTAAGTGTGCATGTGTGTGTTTTTTTCTAAGCTACTTGAAGTTAAAAAAAATGTTGGGAGTTCCCTGGTGGTGTAGTGGCTTAAGGCTTCAGTGCTGTCAATGCTGTGGCCTGGGTTCAATTCCCAGCCAGGGAACTATTCACATACCAAAAAAACAAAACAAAACAACAAATAAATTCAGTATAATTTAAAAAGATTTTTTAAAAAAATGTTAGTCAAGGTTATTAACTTAAAAACTTTACTGTCATTTAACTAAAATTGCATACTGAATTCACAAAGCTGTTTTTATAATAAAACTGTTATATTGTTTGTCTTTATTTGTCTTAATTTGCTTTTAATTACTATAGTTCAATATTAACATAAAGTCAATACAGTTTATGATACAGTATGGTATAGTGCGGGATATAGTATTAGGCCCATTTTTAATACTAATTCTCAAGCAACCAAACACTATCTGGCATCTACCAATCCCCTGGGTGCTGGTTACCTGAGAGATTACTGTTTAAGGACTCTGGGTACAGAATCTAGAAATTCTTGAATAATGAATAAGCACTCTAGTGAAGAAAAACCAAACCTCTATAAATACTAATTGTTCCAGGAAAGGCAAAGTATGAACCTTGGACAAATTCGAATTTAAAACTATGTTTTTAACATGGTTAACTATCTTTTCTTCAATTAAAATATGTTTGCTATTTTATTGGTGTGTTAGGAGTTTAAAACAGTTTTAATTTAGAAAATATGCAAATACATTACAGATGAGATTTACTCATTACCTTCATGGTCTGTCATCTGCTTCTGTATTAAACTGTTTACTTGGTGCCTAATATCTGTTCTCTATCTCCTTTAGCTTCTGAGCCCTTAAAAGAAGCAAAGCTTACCTATGAAAAGTATAGTGTCTTCTCTTTTCTATGCCTCCCCTCTAGTAGACCAAAAGCCAGTCAGCCCAAGCCAGAAAAGGCAAATCATAGGGAAAGAAAATGCATCAGCTGAATTTTTATCCCTGAAGATTTAAGTAAGAATTATAGTTTGCACCAGCAAATATCTTCTGTAACTAGGAATCTAGATATTTGGAAAAAAGAGGAATAAAATATGACCACATAAAAATGCCCTCATTGAAATCTGTTTTAAGTAATTCAGAATTATTTGGAATATAATTTTTATGCTGCTATGTGCATAGGAAGAAACAAAACAAGGTAATATTACAAAGAAAACAACAGTATTATTTCTACATGATTGTGTAATGTGATATATTTACAATAAGCATGTATAATTTTAAAATCAGGGGAAAAGCAGTAAGCTTTTTTTAAGAACATATTGTACTTCCATAAAAGACTTACACACATTTTGTCTTTTGTGCAACAGCTCCAACAAAGAAGAACTAAAATTTTACTTGATTCCAAAAACTGTATGTTTCTTTTGCATTTAATAACTAGCATTTATGACAGAATCTACTTGAAGGAGAAAATAACAGCTTTATTTTGCCTGAGAAACAAAGTAGGTTTTCTCCAGACAAAATAAGTGTAATAAAAGCCACATGTTTTAACAGATGACTAGTGTTCATGATAAAAAGAAAGGAAGAAAGAAATACAGGAACCCAAAGTCATCTTTAAAGTTAGTTTCAGAATCATACAGTGTATGTAACAGACAGTTGAAGAGATTTTAGTCAAGTACAATCTAACACATGCAATCAATCTTTCCAGTAAAAATAAACTTTACTTAGGATTACAGAAATAACATATTTAATTGCTTTCTTGATATTCAGTTATGCAATGATCAACTCTGATCCTTGCAATGATAAAACAGATAAACACCCAATAAGATGATGCCACTTAAGTAGCTTAAGTTTCAGAGGTTGTTCAGAAATTTAAATCAAGCCTTACATACTTTGAAATTAAAACGATTCCAATTAGACTTGGAACCCTTAGGTCTCCCACTTTATCACAAGAAAAACACAACCTAAATAAATTGAAGAAATATTTACTTTGCTAATTGCCAAGTTGTTTCTAATTTTCTTACTTGGAGACACAGAGTCCGAAGAACACTTTTACTGGCCTTAGTTATGCCAATTGGATTCACATCGATGATCTTGAGAGGCTTAAGCAGTTATTTTTGGGGTTCTTACCAGACTTGCAGCACAATAAAAATCCCCTCTGGTTACTATAGATATAATTTTACAAGTGAAATGTTCATGTTAAAAAAAAAGCCCCAAAAAACAACCCCCATAAAGACATCTTTTTCTGGGTTTTTAATTCCAGAGGCATAAAACTATATTTACATAAGATCTGATTTTAAAAAATTTGGGAAGTCATAAATCCAGCAGTGTCTTCTGTTGCACATTGGGCACAATTTCAGTGAAAGCTGTGGCATCGCATGTTTATGTTCTAGAAGAAATGTGTGTGGGAGAGGGTAGATGGGGAAGAAGTTAGGACACAATAGTAGCAATAACATAATAGCTCAGACATTTTAAATATTAGGTACTTTATATGTATTATCTCATTTAACCTTCCCAAGAGTTTAATGAAGTAAATACCATTACCGTATTTATCATTCCTATTTTATGGACAAAGGAACTGAGGGAGAGGAGGACGAGTGATGAGATCAGGTCACACAGTAACTAGCAAAGCACAATTTAAACCCCAATCTGTCTAATTCCAAAGTCTAAGCTTTTTTTATTATCCACCCCGTCTTTCAAGATACTCCTCACAATGCCACAATTTTACTGTAGCAAAGAACTTTAGAGATCATGTTGCACTAGGTCAGCTGTGATGAAGGTCTGTGTCTGGAGTTATTGACATTTCCATGAAACCTGAATCTCCCTCTTTCAGATTGCTGTTCCCCTGACCCTGCCTACCAGAATGCAGAAAGAAATTACAATGAAATTTTCATCTAATTTATGCTATCTGGTGCAAGGAGAGACAATTTTGTCTGTTACCCCCAGGCAGCTCCAAAAAAAAAAAAAATGCTCAAAGCATTCTAAAACACTTAGCTTTGCCATAGATCTTGCACAACCTACCTATGTTATAGACAAGAAAAGAGAGGGTAAGTGGTTCACTCAATGTGACATAGAAAGTTTATTATTAATATATTGCTAAAACTAGCACTTAGGTCTCCTACCTCCAGGGCCATCGTACTTCTACCATCTCTTTACCTCCCTTCTATTCCAAACTTCAGTAGTTTTGAATGGGTACCTCACTTGACTGTACTGTACATTTCTTTGATTCACATGATGTTTACAAACAATGACCCAGTATTTTTTAAATAAAGATACTTCATATAACAAAATATATTTCCAGCTTCTCTTGAAAAGGAAGGAAAGGAAGCAAAGGAGGTGATCTGGTAGGCATGATTAAGCATTTTTGTGTAGCAACAATTTGCAGAATAATGGGTGTAAAGTCTGTAATATACAGCATCTGGTGTCACTTGGAAACCGCACCTGAAGTGTGAGATCTTCCTTCATTGGTCCTATGGATAGCATTCTCACAGAGCGTTAATCTATGAATATTGTGGTCATTCATATACTCCATCAAATATTTCCAGTTTGCTTCTCAGGAACAACATAGCACTGTACTTCCCTATACCCTTTAGGTTATAATTAGCTGTAGATTAACCTTGACCAAGAAAATGTGAGCATAAACAACATGTGGAGGTCTTGAGAAGAAACTTTAAATGACTCATTGAGACTCACCACTCTTTTTTTTCCCTTTGCTACAAGAACTGCTTACTTTATGAGCCAGGATCAAAGAGTAAAGATGATGCAAAGCAGGGCCCACAGCAGACCTCAGTGGATATTTAACATGAGAAAGGCCACCCCCACATGCCTCCAGGTTCAGCACAGACAGCAATGAACTGCATATAGCTTTGTAGCTCCAAGCAGGTAGCCTTAGGCAAGTCACAGGCAAGGCTGACCAAGAGGCCCTGCTAAGGAGTACAAGAAACAAAACACTCAGAATCCAACATCAAACCAGAGCACTACCTGGTTAGCCCCACAAGCAGCATACTCAAAGGGTAATCTCAACAGACACAAGAGCCAGTGGGGGCAAATCCTCCTCTGAGGAGTCACCCCAACAAGAGCTCATACATTGTGACCACAGTCAATATTCACAGTCAGTTAGCCTGGCAGTCAATCCCACTCACTGATGCCAAAAGCAATCAAGACTCAACTACAATAGGAGAATACACACAACACAAGCAAGGGACACTCCTGGAACATATGCACAGATGATCAAGGAGAGAGTGCCACTAGACCACATAGACCACCTACTACGTAGTTTCTCAGTCCACCCAGCAAAGACTGAGAAACAAAGAAGATCTACATAAAACACAGAAGCAAATGCACAGAGGCAGGCAGATTGATGAAATAAAGAAATATTTCCAAATAAAAGAACAGAAGAAACTTTCAAAAATAGAACTAAATGAAATGGAGGTAACCAACCTACAAGAGACATAGTTGAGTTTAAAACACTGGTTATAAATGCTAAAAGAACTTAGTGAGAATTTCAATGAAGAGACAGTAAGCATAAATAAGAACATTAAATCCATAAAAAGAAAACCAGTCAGAAATAAAGAATACAATAATTAAAGTAAAGAATACACTGGAAGGAATCAACAGCAGATTAGATGAAGCAGAATACTGAATCAGTGGTTTAATAATAAAGGTATCAAAAAACACCCAATTGGAACAACAAAGAGATTTAAAAAAAAAAAAAAAGATAGTTTCAGGAAGCTTTAGGGCAATGAAAGTGTAAAAACATCATAGGGGTACCAGAAGGAGAAGAGAAGAAGCAAAGAATCAAGAACCTGTTGCAAGAAATAATTATTGAAACTTTCCCTAACCTAGTGAGGGAAATAGACATAGAAGCCCAGAAAATATAGAGACTTCCCAACAAGATGAACCCAAACAGGCCCATACCAAGACACATTATAATTAGAATGGCAAAGGTTAAAGACAAAGAGAAAATCTTAAAAGCAGCAAGAGAAAGACTAGTTACTTACAAGGAAGCTCTCATAAGACAATCAGCTGATTTCTCAGCAGAATCTTTGCAAGCCAGAAGGCCATGGCAGGAAATATCCAAAGTGACAAAAACAAACAAACAAACAAACAAACAAAAAATCTACAAGGACCTACAACCAAGACTATTCTACCCAGCTAGGATACTAATGAAAATTGAAGGAGAGATAAAGAGCTTTCCAGTTAAGAAGCAGCTAAAAAATTTTATTACCACCAAGCTGGTATTACAAGAAATATTAAAAGGACTTCTTTAAGCAGAAGAAAGGGTAAAATGAAGATAAAAAATATGAATAAAATGGCAATAACTAAGTACCTATAAATAATCACTCTAAGTGTAAATAGATTGAATGCTCCAAATCAAAAGACATAGAGTAACTGAATGGATAAGAAAATAAGACCCATGCATATGCTGTCCACAAGAGACACAGCAAAAGACATGTACAGACTGAAAAAAAAGTAGGGAGGGAAATGGAAAAGATATTTCACACAAATGAAAACCCCCCAAAATTGTGGTAACAATACTTATATTGGACAAAATAAACTTTAAAACAAAGACTATAGTGAGACAAAGAAGGACATTACCTATCTAATGATAAAGGGATCAATTCAACAAGAGGACATTAACTTACTAAACATTTATAACCCAACATAGGAGCACCTAAATATATGATTACTGACCAACATAAAACAAAGATCCACAATAACACAATCACAGGAGAACTTAAACACCACACTGATACCAATGGACAGATCTTCCAGACAGAAAAATCAACACAGAAGCAGTGGCCATACATGACAGACTAGACCAGATACATTTAACTAATATTTTTAGAGAAAGCAGCGAAGTACACATAGACCATTTTCCAAAGTAAACCACATTAAGCCACAAAAGAAGTCACAATATATTTAAGAAGATAGAAATAATATCAAGTGTCTTCGCTGACCACAAGGGTATGAAACTTGAAATCAATTACAAGAAAAAAAAACTGAAAACCACACTAACACATGTAGGCTAAATAATGCTATTAAATAACAAATAGGTCAATAATGAGTTCAATAAGTAAATTAGAAGATACCTTGAAATAAATGAAAATGATAAGACAACAACCCAAAATCTATGAGACACAGTGAAAGCAGTCCTAAAAAGTAAATTGATACTAGTGCAGATCTACCTAAAGAAACAAGAAAAATATCAAATAAACAGTCTAACTTTATATCTAAGAGAACTAGAAAAAGAACAGTAAAGCCACAAGTGAACACAAGAAAGAAAATAATAAAGATCAGAGCAGAAATGAAAAAAAAAAAAGGCTAAAAAAAATACAATCAATGAAACCAAGAGCTGTTTTGTTTTTTTTTTAAGATAAAATTGGCAAACTTTTAACCAGACTCATCAAGGAAAAAATAAAGAGGACCCAAATAAATACAATAAGAAATGAAAGCAAATAGCGGGCACCACAGAAACACAGAAAATTGTAAGAAAATACTATGAGTAACTATTCACCAACAAATTGAACAATCTAGAAGAAATGCACAAATTCCTAGAAACACACAAACTTCCGAGGCTGAATCAAGAAGAAACAGAAAACCTGAACAGATTACTACAAATAAAATCAAATCACTAATCAACAACCTCTTCATAAAAGTCCTGCACCAGATGGATTCACAGGTGAATTTTACCAAACATTCAAAAAATTAAATTTAATTTAACCTATTCTTTTCAAAAAATTTAAGAGGAAGAAAATGCTACCCATCTTATTCTACAAAACATAGTATTGGAAAGCTAGCCACAGCAACAGACAAAAAAGAAAAGAAATAAAAGCCATCCAAATTGGAAAAGTACTAAAACTGTCATCATTTGCCAATGATAAGATACTATATAGAGAGAACCCTAAAGATTTCACCAATAAACTATTAGAACTGATAAATTTGATAAAGTAGCAAGATACAAAATTAATATTGACAAATTGGTTGCATTTTCATACACCAATAATGAACTACCAGAAAGAGAAATTAAGAAAATAATCCCATTATAGTATAATTGCATCAAGAAATACTTAGAAACAAACTTTACCAAGAATGTAAAAGACCTTTACTCAGAAAATTATAAGACCAAGAAGAGAGAAGTTAAACAAAAAAAATGGAAACATATACCATGTGCATGGATAGGAAGAATTAATATAATTAAAATGTTCATACTACCCAAAGTAATACATGCATATAGATCCAACGCAATCCCTACTAAAATACCAATGGCATTTTTTCCTCAGAACTAGAATACATAATCCTAAAAGGTACTTAGAACGATAACAGACCCTTAATAGCCACAGCAATCCTAAGAAAGAACAAAGCTGAAGGCCTTGTGCGACCTGATATGAACTATAATACAAGTTCACAGTAATCAAAACAACATAGTATTGGTATAAAAACAGACACACAGATCAATGGAATAAAATACAGAACCCAGAAATAAATCCATGCCTACATGGCCACTTAATCTTTGACAAAGGAAGCAAGACTTTACATTGGGATAAAGGCAGTTTATTTAGTAAATGGTGCTGGTACAACGATACAGACACATGGAAAAACAATGAAAACTGGATCACCTTCTTAGACTATATACAAGAATAAATTCAAAATGAATTAAGGCAGTAAATGTAAGACTCCAAAAGATAAAATTCATAGAAAAAAATTTAGAAAGTAAACTTTCAGACATCATCCTTAGTGATGTTTTTATTATTCTATCTCCTTGGGCAAGGGAAACAAAAGGAAAAAAAAAAACAAATGGGGCTACATCAAACTAAAAAGTTTTTTCATAGGAAAGGAAATCAACAACATAAAAAGACATCCTAATGAAAGGGAAAAGGTATTTGCCAATGATGCATTTGGTAAGTACTTAATACCTCAAATTTATAAAAAATGCATACAACTCAACACCAAAAAGAAAATCCAATTAAAAAATGGGCAGATGACCTGACTAAACATTTCTCCAAAAAGGAAGGCAAATAAAAACTACAATGAGATTATCACCTTACACCTATCAGAATGGCCATTATCAATAGATCATCAAACAAAAATTGGTGGCGAGGCTGTGAAGGAAAGGGAATCCATGTGCACTGCTGATGAGATTACAAATTGATGCAGCCACTATGGAACACTCTGGAGTTTGCTCAAAAAATTAAAATTAGAACTACCTTATAACCCAGCAATTCCACTTCTGGGTATTTATCCAAAGAAATACAAAATACTGATTCAAAAAAATATATGCACCGCTATGTTTATTGCAGTGCTATTCACGATAGCCAAGATATGGAAGTAACTGAAATGTCCAACAATAGAGAACTGGATAAAGAGATTGTGGAACATTTACACAGGGCAGTATTACTCCACCATAAAAAAAGAGTGAAATCTTAGTATTTACAACAATGTGGATGGACATAGAAGATATTATGCAAAGCAAAATAAGTCAGCCACGAAAGAAAAATATCATATAATCTCACTTATATGTGAAATCTAAAGAATACAATAAATGAACAAACAAAACAGAAAAAGACTCATACATACAGAGAACAAACTGATGGTTGCTAGATGAGAAAGGGGTTGGGGGGTGGATGAGAAAGGTGAAGGGATTAGGAAGTACAACTTTATAGTTACCAAATGTTCATGGGGATGTAAAGTACAGTATGGGGAATAGAGTCAATAATGTTGTAAAATCTACACATGATGTCAGATGGGTACTAGGCTTACCAGGGAATCACTTCTTAAATTATGTAAATGCCTAACCACTGTGCTGTACACCTGAAACTAATATAAAATAATACTGAATGTCAACAATAATTAAACACACACACACACACACACACACACACACACACACACACGAGGTCTAACAATTAATCTCACAAATGCATCCTAGAGAAAGGGCTATATACTTCATTGCTGAATGTCACTACCATTACCTTCAAAGTACTTCCCTTGGGAAGCTATGCACTAATGCCAGCACCTAGTCCACCCTTCAAAGCAATTTTAGAACTCTTTTTCTGGAATGGTTCCTGAATGTCATCAAAATGTCTTCCTTTCAGTATTTCCTTTATCTTAGGGTAAAGAAAAAAGTCATTGGGAGCCAGAACAGGTTAGTAGGGAAGGTGTTCCAATGGAGTTATTTGTTTACTGCCTAAAAACTCTCTCACAGACAGTACTGTGTGAGCTGGTACACTGTCATGATGAGCCAGTCATGAGTTGTTGGAAAAAAAATTCAGGTAGTTTTCATCTAAATTTTTCATACACCGTTTTCAGCATTCCCAAATAGTAAACTTGACTGACAGTTCAGCTGGTACCAATTCATAATGAACAATCCCTCTAATATCAAAACAAAGTTAGCAACATCATTTTTACTCTAGATTTGGACTGATGAAACTGTTTTGGTCATGGAAAATTAGCTGACTTCCATTGTGCACTTTAACGCTTTGTTTGAGGGTTATGTTGCTGCACCCACATTTCATCACCAGTGATAACACCACCCAAAACATCATCTTGCCTTACCAAAAGGTCTTGGCAAAGTTAGACTCTCCTTTGCTTTTGTTCATCAGTGAGCTCCTTTGGGACCATTTTCACACCTATCTTTCTCATACGAAGATTTTCAGCTAAGATTTTCCTGTTTATCTATCAATGAATGTTTACTTGGTCTGCCACATTTCTCACAGTCAGCTGATGGTTTTGATGCAGAATTTGATGAATTTTTGCAATGCTTTTTTCAGTTCTGCTCATTACTGGCTGCCCTGACCTCTCTTCATCAGTTATGCTTTCTCTCTCCTCAGAAAAATATTTAATCCATTTGCCCACTGCCATTTTCTTCATGGCATTATCCCCATAAACTTGGACTAACACGTTCCTGATTTTACTTACACTCTTGCCAAATTTAACAAGAAATTTAATATTTGTTTATAGCTGTAATTCAAGCTCCAGTATCTCATGATGGCACACAAAAACATGCAACAATAATGAGCGCCATTCAGCAGAACACCGCCACATATTGACACAATGACAAGTTTGTGAACTTAATTGTCAGATCTTGTATATTTACACAGAGGGTGCCAAAAATGTATACACATTTTAAGAAAGGGAAAAAAAACTGTATTAAAATTGTAATACTCAATATATACTGGTAACAAAAGATGAAAACAAGTCATGTTTGACTACTGCAATTATAAAAAGTGCTCAAAATAGTTATATTCAGCTCCCAGACACTTCTGATTATGGTGAACTACTGCTTACGCAATGTTGGCAGAAGTGTCCACTTGTATTGCCACACACGCCATTTCAATTTCTTACCAAAGTACCACCAGTGTAGCTGAATTTCTCTGGTACACCAAATCATGTCAGGTCTTCCATATGTAGAAGTCAAGGGGTGTTAAGTCAGGAGAACATGGGAAACTCAAACATCGTTCTCAAATACCAAATACCACTTCAAAATTGTCTTGTACTCTTTCAATGACAACTGTGTTCTGCTGTTATCTTGGACTGTTATGCCTGTTACATGGTGTTGTTACCATTCATTTGATTAATGCCATCTTTTGAGCAAATGTCATTCTACACATTGCTACCATAATTCAACTTTGAAAAGTAATACATAGATAACATCTCTTAAAATTTGTATACATTTTTTGGCACCCTCTGTGTGTGTGTGTGTGTGTGTGTGTGTATGTATGTATGTATATGTATGTGTATATACATACACACACTCACACACATACACTCATGGGATGTTAGGTACAGCAGAGGGCACATAGTCAATGGTATTGTAATAGCTATATAATGCCAGGTCAGTAGTAAACTCGTTGCAGTTATCACTTTGTAAGGTGTGTAAATGTCTAATCATTATGTTTTTTTGCACACATGAAACTAATAATAAAAAGAAAAAAAAAGATGGGGCAAGTTCTCAGTGCTGTCAAGCAGAACTTTCCACAATGATAGACATACTATTCTGCACTATTACAGTAGCCATTAGTTACAGGTGACTAATGAGCACTTGTGACTAATGCTGTTAACAGAGAAACTGAATTTTTAAATTTATTTCACTTTAACTAATATAAATCTAAGTATTTACATGTGGCTAGTGGCTCCTATTTTGGAGAATTCATGTTTAAAAGGTTTTTGAAGAAATAAAAGTATTAGTGTTAAGGTCAGGATTCAAAAACCGTTCCCCTAAACCTCAGGTTAGAGTATTTTCCAAGGTCCTCAATCATCTGGATCAAAGTGGCTCTTCCTAATACACATATGAATAGTCACATCTGTTTTCCTCTGGTACTACTGCTTTATACACGAACTCTCCTAGAGTACTCGCCTCCCGAAGCAGTTTTCTATTCAGACATTTTCTATTCAGTTATTAAAGTATGTGGCTCTAAACATGCCTGCTCCTGACTATATAAAACATCATTATTTAAAACAGTATCTCTTTTTATCCCACAGTAAGTCTCAGGCATAAAGTTAGAGGGTGGCTTTCTGACAAATAACATGATTTCAGGAATTTCCTAAATTGCCTATATGCTTCTTTGGTATCAACACAGGCTCTAAATACTCTTTCCATATTCTCCCTGTAGCTTGCAAACCTCATCAAAATGAGAAATAAAATACATAACAGAAAAAATATTCTATAGGAAAGCTTATGAATAGGATAAAATTCATATCCATATATTAAAGAGTGACAGCTGCTTCATTCTTGTGATCTGACATTGATAAAAGAGGAGGTAGACAGTGATCCTAGAGTTACCATCAATGGAAGAATATACTTATTAATGAGCACTTACGATGTGCAGAAGACATTTGCATATATTTAGCTGCAATAGCCCAAGGGATAGATTCTGTTTATATCTCCATTTTATAAACTTTCAAGATAACATATCCAGCAAAAGACGAAGCTGCATTAAAATCAGGCATGGAGTTTATGCTGTAATTTCCTCGGTAAAATAGACAATATAAAAATTATAAAGAACTAAAAACCCCAAAATTAAATGTCTGTCCTTGTCTGTAATAAATTCACTTCCCAAAACTGAACCAAAAACTCAATTCTTCAACTTCACTGCATTATAATAATTTTTATTATGTTGTTCTAGATGTTCTCTAAAGCAGCTAGGATACTATAAAGACTATAGCTTTCATATTTCAGTCCATGCTAAGGCCTTGTTTAGACCTCCAGTGTATTTAATGTATATCATTTGGCCTGTAATGTTATCTTTAAAATGGTGCTAATATTGCCATTGTATAGATTTGCTGTAAGGATTGCATGAAATAAGCCACTAAAGTACCTGATATGATACCTACCACTACAAGAGCTTAGAAATTATAGTTTTCCCAATATTTTAAGTCAAACTGCCAGATAAACCATTCCAAACCTTTCCATAAACACTAAGTAATTGGAAAGACTATGTGTGATTCATTGATGATCAGGCCATGAGATATAATGAGTAACCATTATCTGGGCTTTTGACATAACAAACATTATACCACATCAATGCATAAACCTCAAGATATACCCATATTTAAGAAGGAAAAAAACTATGTGCTGAATAGCAATGAGGTCTTAATACCTAATCTAGGAGTGTGACATCTGTCAAGCAGAATAGTGATGACAAATAATTTTAAGTACACCATCATATAAAAAATGGACATTATAAATTACATATTATTTCCTAACATTAAAGATATGGGAAAAGGCTATGCTTAAGAAATAGAGGGAAGTAAATACATATACGAATTACATTTAATACATTACATTACAGTTAATACATTTCAACTCAAAAAGAAAAGAGAGGATTTTTCCACTAATGCTATTGAGACAACCAGGTAATCATTTATGAAATATATTCCTATGTCTACAGATAGACATATATACATATATATATCTGCAAAAATAAAATTTCTAGAAGAAAACATTGATAAATATAGTTTGTGTAAAAGGAGATTTCTAGGAGGGAATACAACCTAAAATGCAGCAAGGAAGAAACAGATAAAGTTGACCACATAAATCTTTTCTTAAAAATGCTAATATGATAAAATTTGAGAAGACTTTTTGTAATAAGCAAATTGATTCCAAAATTTATAGGAATACAAAAGTCCTGGAATAACCAAAGCAATTTTTAAAAAGAAGAATAAAGTTGGAAACCTAAGCCTGCCTGATTTCAGTACTTAGGACAAGCTACAGCAATCAAGACAATTTGGCATTGGTAAAAGATAACCATTTAGAACACTGGAACACAACACAGTTTAGTAACAGGCCACACCTACCTGGTCAGGGTGTTTTTGGCAAAGGTAACAAAGCACATTAATGGGAAAGAGAAAAGTCTTTTAACAAATGATGCTGAATCAACTCAATATCTGAAAGGAAAAAAAAAAAGAACACTGACCCTGTCTTACACTATATACTAAATACTAACTTGAAATGGAGCATAGAACTATACATCAGCAGTATTCTGATGTGTATTACTCTCAGCTTATACAAATTGGTGCCAAGTAATTTCCATGGGTTCTCCATGTCTGAGGCATCAGGGAACCTCCTACCCGCCAAGTCAGGAAGTAAAATTTATCAGCATAGAACCTGCCCAGAAGCTGGGATAAGACATAGATGAAGTTTCGAAGTAGTACCTAAGAGGTCTCTAAGACTGTATTTAATCCTCATAGCAAACCTATGAGTTACATACTCTTATCATCCCCATCTTACAAGTGCATCAAGGAAATACCCTTCACCCGGGCTACATGTTTGCTAACCAGTAGAGACCAAACAGAAAGCAGGTCACTTTGAGTACATGGCCTCTCATCTACCACACTACACTGCAATGGATTTAATTTGTCAGTTTAAAAAAAAAAAAAAAAAGCTTTCTTTGAGAGCAGAAACATTTGCAACACTTTCCCCAAACCAAAAGAAATGATTAATCCCACAGTATGCTTAATGGATTATCTGACAACTCACAAGCAGAGTATGTGAATGGCTGTGGACTGCCATCATCCTATTACCACTAGCTCAACCAGAAGGTACTGGCACAACTTCTACAAAAGCTGTTCTAATTATTAGAAAACTCATATATTTCCTCTTACTTTCTTGTTCCGCTTGTGTTTCATTTGGCAAACATTAAAAGTGCATTTGAACTAGAACCTGCAGCATTAATTGCTGCTAGTGGTACTGATAGAGCCAATAGAAAGAGCAAAATAAATAAGAAATTGCTCAATAACAATTCTACTTACTCATAAGTACTGAATACAAATAGCTTTGTTACTTTTGGTAAGAGTTCTATAAAGTACTTGATTACTATTGATGAATAGATGCAACCCAGTGGGTGTCGCTTCTCATTTCTTTCACAGATTCCGCAGGAGACCATGCAGTCTTATTGTTTTTCTCATCACTGAATAATAAAGCAATGTAATGAGATGCTCAGGATATTCTGCAGCAGTCTCATGGATAGTCAAATTCTGCTGTAAGTAGTACCCAAAATGCTTTAAGTATTCTCTTCTTTAAATACAGGTTCTCTTAAATATTTGTTGAACAAAATGACACAAGAAGGCAAAGGGAAGGTCACTGGGTAAAGTTTACATATTTCCTTTGCCAGAATGAAATGGTTTGACTTTTCAGGATGCACTGGATAAGTGAAATCACACAGTATACAAAGGCACCTTTGTCTGCAGAGATAATACAATGGAGAGGATGTGACAGGTGATCTGATGGGGTCAGCAGCCCATGAACCACCCTGTACATTGGCCTATCACTGGATCCAGTTCTCCTTTTTGCTTGTCCTGTCTCTGATGTGTACCGAGACTCATGACAGGTATACTCATTGTGGTCTAAAGTCATATTGCAATTTCTGCAATGACTGATGCCATGGAGCATCTATCACCTAATCAGATTCAGAAACCTATTGAAATGAACAGAGATATATATACTGTGGTAAAGGTTACCACTGACCTTCCTGTCTCCTTTAAGAAATTAGGTACTTAAATGTTAGAGCTCAATATGAAATTAAAGATAATCTAGTCCAGCATTTCCCAAAAGTTCTTTCACATTTGCACTGTATCAATATTATTATTTCCTAGTTTTTCTCACTTTTTTTACTTAGCATTAACATCCAGAAAATTATATGCTTCATATAGTAATTATGTTTATTATCATACATATTAAAGCTAAGGCATAATTAAAGCATATACCATCTAAATCATGTTAACTGCCATCACTGTATACATATCTCACCTTTGGAAATGGGAATATCCTCAAATACCCCTTCTTAGATGGAAAAACTGATGAAATAAGTAGATTTCCCAGTGCCACCGATATAGTTCGTGGTATGACTAGGACTCACACTCAATTCTTGTGATTTACAGTGCAGGCTGTTTCTTTCACATCATGCTGACTCAACATGATGAATGGGGCAACTTTAAAAACTTGTACTTCTTGGCTCCGTGTGGTGATTAAGAGTCTATACAGGTGTCTAAGCAAAAACAAAAGAACTCCACTGCCTGCCCTACTCCTCAGTCTTCCTCCCCCATGCTTAATGATCTCAGCAGATATGCTTCTCCTGTTCTGAGGTTTCTTACCTTCACCTTCATCAGTGTGATCATTCACTCTCTTCTCTGTCAGTGGTAGCAACCTCTTCAACAGGTGGAGCAAAGGCCAAGATGTTGCAATTCGTCTGCAAATAATCATCTCTATACTTCACATGTATGAAGTGCTTTACAATTTCTTTCAAAGCACTTTCCCAGGCTTTATCATTTTTAATCCTCACAATACTTAAGTTACCCAGGATGTTTTTTCAGGATTGTATGCTATAATCAGAAAATGAATCCACCATATCTTTATTGATAAGAATGAAGTGACAAAAGATAAAAATTTAGTAAAGAGTTATAAAACTTATCACAACATATTCATTAATATATCCCCTTTGACCACACATTCGTATTGCTAACATGAGTGATATAAGTGTATTCATGCGATACTAAGAAATTTACCCTGCTTCAATAAAATGTTCAATTTTATCCATTATCTTAAATGATAGGCTCGTGAAAGCTGTCAGTGAAGTCAGTTCAACATTCCAACCCTGAATGCACAGAATAAAAAGTGACATCCTCTTGATTAGAAATAATTTGTTTGCCATGGAAGAACATGCAATATCCATCTCCTTAATAGTTCTAAAGTCCTTGGAATAATGGATAAGGCAGTGGAAGTAAATAACCAAGGATCCCAGGAGGAAACAGAGTGTTCTAGCTAGAGTCAGAATAGCTCTGGAGAAAAGCAATGCCTAAGTACATACCAGACAGACAGACAGACAATGTAGGTGGCCAAAGGCACCATTTTCAGTAATCTGAGCCTTATTAATGCTGTCATCCCAGGATATGGCATCCAATAAGCTAATGTGTACAGGCCACACAGTCACCCCAACACAACTGTCTGGGAATCTTTGAGTACATTTACCTAAAAATACTACCTTTCAAAGTCCACCCACTTTTAAAGGTCACTAGTAAATTACAACGGTAGCATACCATGTGGAAGCTTAATGACCTTAAGAGTAAATGTACCTCTCTAATTGTCACCCTAATCACATAGAATAGCTTATTCACCTTAACATGACATATCATTTGCCTGTTAATCTGTCCTACCACAAATGAGTTTGTGAGAAAAAATTCTTAATTATTCTCAAATAGTTATGAAAGCCTATAGAGTAAATTCTGTATTTTTGCACTTGAGTTCACAATCTACAAAAATGACCTCTGGTCTCCTGCCACTTCTTTTCACTCAGCTGTTTGTCCATGTCTGGCACTTTCCTTGGCTTCCTTTACTAAATGTTGTGTACCCATTTTAAGATTATAGTAAGTCAAATGTAGAAAACAAAACCTGCTGAAAATGCCACCTTCCAAACCAAAACTGATAAAAGGAATATTTTAACACATAACAAAAATGTATTGATAATAATTAATATATAAAGAGATCTTAAAATCAATAAGAATAAAGCAAACATCGAATAAGAAAGACTTGGGCAGGTGACAGAAGCAGATGGTATACCAAATAAGATACATAAATAATTAATAAGCATGTGACATTCAACATTTTAAGTAATCAAATGCACAAATTTTAAAATAAAAAGAGCATTTTATATCTATGAGTTGGCTAAAAAAATTTAGGAATTCTTAGTGTTGGCTATGATATAAGGAAACAAATTCTAATAATATGTTTATGGGAATGAAATTTGATATGATCTTTATGGAAGGCAACTTGTATACACACACATATACATATACATACATATATATATATAAATTATTACAATGAATAACTCAGTTGTTACAATACTTTCACCCTTAAAAATCATCTTGAGGAAGGAGCAGAGATTGCACAAAATTTCTACAAAAAGTTGTTTATCTTACATTTTTATTAAGCTATAAATTTGGAAACAATCTAAATGTCTATAATTAATGAATTGATTAAATAAATCATGTTATATCAATATAATGTGATGAAGCAATTAAAACAGAGAAGTATATTAATATGTAAAAATAGAAGGAAAATCAACATATATACATATTTCTGATACATAGGAAATAATTTAAGCTGTAAGAGAGTTTTCACTTCATACTTTTGGCACAAAATCCAAATTTCTATAAAAACATGTATAATTTTCATAATGAGATTCAAGGTATATATTGTATATCATTACTCAAGCAACATCAATGCCCCACAGACACATGTGCTAGTCAATCAATTTTATACTACCTATGCTATTTTTAAAATGCTATGTCATGAAAAAGCTATATCAAATTCATAAATTTCTGCACTGAATTATCAAAACTGCACCCATTCCATTCACATGAAATGTCCACCTCAAGCTCATGTTGAGGGCTAAGTACATAGAAGGTAACCGGACACACCAAAGCTGACTTCCCAAAACTAAATGTCCTCTAAAGTGTGTTGTGTATGTTTTCAACAGTGGCAAAGTATGAAAATAATCTCCATTGAGGAATGTGAAATTTATAGGATTCTTTCATCTTCACAAGCCAATCAACAGGTCAATAGATGCATGTGTCCTTCAGATGCAGAGTGAGTTATTCTACTCAAAGAATCCATGGCCTGAATACTTAGAACCCACTCCAGTATTAAACTCTTCGACTAGGGCCCTGCATAATCATGAGGCAATGATTGAGATGTCATGGCCTTACCTTAATAGATGAGTACTGTGAGAGCCTGTACTCAATTTCCTTGTGGCCTTTCTTCATTAAAACCATGCTCTGGGTAGGTTTCTAAAGGGGCCTAAAGAATCGGGCAATTCATTGCATTTGCTCTGCTTCATTAAAACAGCAGTCCATTGGATACCACTCATATTTCATTCCAGAGATCAATAGAGCACTCCATTCAATACAGCAGAAATTCACACTCCTCCTACTTTTGCACAAGACTGAGTCAGGGGTCAGTTCAGATTTTATTCCCAAGCATACGGACATTTCCTCAGGACCACCTAGCCTTTGGAAACTGATCAAAAGTGGGCCACAGACAGAAAGGCAAGTGTTGCTATAGGTCCTGCTGTCCTTTCTGGAAAGCCAAGTACATTTCAGAAGATTGAAATTCACATCAATCCATAAGCTATATTCTTTCTGTTCTGCAAAGTGATTAGACTTAATATTAAGTCCACAAGTGACTGCAATAAAGGAATTGGAGATACAAGTAAAAGCTCAATAAATGACTCTAATATAAGTAGGACTTTTTTGAGCTTGAAGCTGATTAGGCAACTGAGTAATCTGTTTGAAACCAATGGCATCATTTTATTTGCCCAGAATAACTAAATGTAAAAGACATTGGTTGTGCCTGGAAGAAGGGATGGCACCTTCATAAGCATAGCTGTAAATGGTTGGTCAAATATACATGCTGAAATCTCAGTGTATATTAAAGTAACATTCTTGATTATTCATTTTCTACATGTCTCATCATTCCTCTTCAATACTAATTTGGTTTAGAAAATAAGACCAATATGAAGCAAAATTGGGACCTGTAACCAATGAAAAATGTCTTTGGGAATCAGCTAGTTCTCAAAGAGCGTATTCTTTCTTTTTAGTAAGTCCTGATCTTGGCTTTGACATTGACATGGGATGTTTCTCAATGATGGAGATTCAAGGCATATATACTTGAGGAGTGACAAAGCCCCAGGTATACATATATTATGTTATCAATTTTATACTTTGCCTTCAGACAAGCAGTTCTCAACCTCCCATCTTCATTTGAGGAGAAATGGCCAAATCCAATTTCACAGGTAAAACAAAGTCAGTTTTCACCACAATGTAGCTATTTATAAACAGAATGCCCAGCCTTGAAATAGAAAAGTACTTTATTCTCACACAGAAGGTCAGAGACATCTGGCCTCAATATTGTTTCATGTTCTGTTACCAGTAAAACATTTTTTCTCTTTGAAAACTAAAATGTTGAGCACAAGTTAGGAAAACTGCCAATCTTGTCCTAGAACTGAGTTTAAATTTATTTCTAATATTTGTTCTCTTATAATTTAATAGCACTCAACAATATCCAACTTCCTTTTAGTATTTTGCATCAAAGTATAATAAAAAGATATAGTAAAGGGGCTTTTAGCAGGGGATAAAAACTTTATGAGCATTAAGTCTCTAGTTAAATGCTTGTGGATGCTTATTTTGCTGTTTTCTTCATTAAATATGAATTATAGCTCTTTAAATGCTGATTTGGAAATCAGGAAGGTTTAGTTTTATTCTACTGCTTTACATCCACAGGCAACGTGAATGTATTTAAAAGCTGATTTAAGAAAGCAACTTGGGGAAGCAAATTGCTGGTGATTTGATCCTTTGAATTTTCAATGCTATATAATCAGAATCAGGTTGTACTGAGTACCAAAAATGTTTATTTGAATGTGATTGAAAAAGACAATTATTTCTTAAAAGGCTTGGGATGGGTATAGTGGAGTTGTGGAGTTCAGGGCCTACTTGCAAAACTAAATACATATGAAATATTTAGAACTCAAACACTACTCCATCAAGGACAGATGGACTAATTAGAAAGCCTAATTAGACACAATCTACCCGAAAGGCAAGGTTTTTTAAAATCCACATATTGCCTTCTTTATTGGAAAACATTTACAGCTAGTAAAATTACAACCCCAGATGCAAAAATACATTTGAATTACAATTTCATACTGAATGAAAACTTTTTTGTTAATAAAGCATTAAACTAATAGTTCAGAATCAGACAAAATTTTATTAGCGCATACCGGGTTTAGCAATGTGTTGTCTTTGGGATCAAGGTTAGCCTAACTCACCAAGCCACTACTTTCCAAATGTTTTCATAGGTCAAATCTTCCATAGGCCAAATCTTTCATAAACAAAGTAAAGAAATAAGGTACAGGCATCACTTTATTTCAAAACCATACTACAATAACATATTATCCAAAGTCACATCAAGAATTGATGGAACTGCAAAGTATTGTTGTGTGACTGTGTTGTTTTAATACTTTCTCACTCTAAGTGAAGTGACACAAACTGATTTACTTCCCATTTGGCTGGAGAAGAAAATTTGACTTTCCATACACAGTGGACTAACAAGCAATGTTTCTCCTCACTCTCTCACTGCAAGCTGAAAGGAACACACACAAGAAAAAAGAAGATAGACAACCTATTCTTTTTTGTATTTCATCACAGGATGATCAGAAACAGACTTTCTAGTCCTCAAATTCCTTCTTTTGATTTAATAACCAGGTGTCCACTTGTTGACCTTATGACCCTGTCAATCTTCATTATTTAGAACAAGTACATTTTATGACAGCAATTTCTGACAGCTTTTTGTTTCGTTTACACATAAATCTCCTTTGCCAATCCACAATAGCATAGGTAGACATCAGGTACTTCCTTTTGGAACTATGCAAAAGATAAAGCGGGCACATTTTCAGAGATTTCCATTTTTGACTAGTAAATGAGTCAATCATTCACAGTTTAAATCAATTCTATTTTGCTTCAATTTTTTTAAATTCAAAGGGGAAGGAGAAATTAAGTTATACAGTTGTTCATTAAAGAGCTGAACTTTTTAGGAATGTCCAACTGTTCAGAAGTCAAGTTGAGGGGGAAAAACTTGTGTTTGCAAGAAAAACATGCACATTTATAAGCCCAATTTTGTAACTGGAAACTACTGTATACTTACAATGAAATTAATGATAGTATATAAAAGATTCTGCTAAACAATAAAGCATTCAATTGGTGAGGTATAATGGTTGAAGAAGTTATTTCAGTAAGTTATTTCTGTTCAATCTAAATCATTATTATTGAGTTAGAAAAGAAATTCAAACTCATTTGCATACCAAAATTAGAGACATTATACTTACTCAATTATTTATACCACTGACTTTAAGGTAAATAACAGAGAAACCAAGTTTTAAGTAACATAGAAATAGGTGTGAAAAGAAATGGGCTATTTGCCACTATTTAATAAAACACTTAAAAAGTAATTAATAATGATTATTATAACCATTAAATAGTGATAAGATGACCATTAGTAAACTAAGAAACAGTTTTTGATTGACTAAGTCATTCCCTAAATCTTCCCCCAAAAGAGTGGCTTTTATGGAGAACCATAGGTAAAAGAAGTTATCCAGTAGCTTAGCGAAGGTTGTGTCAGTCATACCTAAAAATTTTCTTCACACACTAGAGTGATTTAGTTGACTCTATTAATAGTAGTTAAGATATTTTTCACAACAAATTGCCCATAGGTAAGACCAATAGGTTGTTGAGTAAGGAGAGGAACAGAGAGAATAATCTCAGGCCAATCATTCACTGTACTGCTCTGAATTGGGAAGGGAGTAATTTTTCTTTTCAGAAAACTCCCTCCACCTTCCCCACATCAGCATAAATGTCCTCTGAACCAGTTCCTATTCTATCTACTGAATTCTATATCTCATGATACTCATCCATGCTCCCTATCCTTGTTGAGACATCTCTACTCATGCCACTCCTGATTCTGAGTCTTTTGTCCAAATCTTTCAGTTTGATTTTTTTGGTTAAAAAAAAAAAGAGAGATGCATTAATCTGCATAACCAGATTCCATTACGGCACAGCTCAGAGTTAATTTCACTAATGTATCCATTTATAGACCTATTATGCATATGTTTTCTTCCAACTTCCTGGTCACATTAATACATTAATACATTACACATTATGGGAGTAAATTGCGAACAAATATTTTATAGTCAAGAGTTTTGCTTTCTTTATTTCTGGATCTAAATCCACAATTTTTAAAACTGATTCACAGAACCCCCAATGTAATACAGCATGTTTCATGACAATCTACTATATTTTATGTAGTCAGATCTCTTGTAGAGTATAGAGTTTCAACAAACTTAGCATTTACTGTAGATAGGATACTACAAAGAGATATTTGCTTGGTTTTGTGTGACAGTAACTAGGGTCACTGATTGGACATTCCAGCGACCTCTCTTAAGCTATATGACAGGACTGCACTCAGAAATTGGGCTTAAACATACAACTGACTTGGACCAACGAAATGTCCACAGAAGTGATATGAATCTCTTCTAATTAGAAGCTTTATGCATAATTCTGTGATTTATCACATGCTCTTACCCTTGCCTTGGAGATTCTGGATGTATGCAGTCAGGTGGATCCTCTATCAGCTTGTGTCCATGACTCACCATAAGAAACAAGCTCTATCTAATATTTATGGGCATTTAAGGTAAGTAAGACATAAACTTTTCTTGTTATAAGTGAAAAAAATTAAAAATCCATGGAAAGGTAAACATTTGGAAGGCATAAGGAGAACAAAGATGCCAATAAAAAGCAGAAATAAAGATTTATAAAGATATAGGAAAACCAATATGAAAGGCATGAAGGGACAGTTTTAAAAAGAAGGAAGTTTCAAATGTCCTGAGAGAGAGGGATGAGAGAGAGAGGTAGAAGAGGATGAAGATGAAAACAAACAAGAAAGTTGTGTCTTAAAGTCACCTGTGACCAATGAGAGAGTAGATCGTGTGCATGGGAGCAGACATGTCGGCATGCAGCAAATCAGTGGTGTGGAGATGGAAAGTCAGAGGGACCAGAACATGGAGACCATCTGCCAAGGAGTTTGTGACTAAGGGACACAGTATTATAACAATAGTGTGGGGGTAAAGAAAAGCATGTTTTGTTTGTTATGTTTATAAAATAGAGAAAAGTATAAACGTATTTCAAAGTAGAAGAGAAACTGAAAGAGGAGAGAGAGAAAAAAAGAGAAACTGATTGAGATTAATTAAAGGGGCAAAATAAGGAGAGAAATGTGCCAGCAAGTTGAAAGGCAATAAAGTCAAGAAACAAGTTGCAGCGTTCACCTCAGAAAATAGGTAGAAAAACAGAGAGTGTATGATGGAGAGGAAAAACAAGAGAAGTCAACTCAGGGGATGTTAACTTCTCATTAAAGTAAAAACATTGTTTGGAAAAGGGCATGAGGAAATGGGCTTGAATGAGGTTTAGAAGAGCAACTGCAGGGATTGTGATGGGAGTCCATCAGCAGTGGGAAGAAGACAATATAAATGAATAGTCAATCCACTGAGTGCTGGTTCTGTAATTATACTTCATATTGATGATATAATTCATTGTAATAAATTATCATTTATTCAGTGCCCTACCCTTCAGTCCCAGTGACCAATATAAACTGAAATATTATCCAAAATTTTTTCATAACTGCATCATTTCTTAGCTAGCTTACTACTCTCCAGTAAGGATTCTAGAACTCTAGATAGTTAACAATTAACAGTTGTACAGCATTTGACAAAATTTTAATTCTTAAGAAAATACCATAAAGTATATGGTATTTTATAGTTGGATAAAGGGAGGCTGCCTTAATCAAGGTTTCATACGAAAAAAGTCATACAGCTAAAAACTGGAATTCAGCCTTTATTCTCCAAGTCCAGAAGAAGCAGCAATACTTTTCCTAAATAAACACAAGAACTTATAATGACTATGAGGCATTTAATATATAAAAAGGGTCAATGAGCTCCTTTTGGAAAATGTATATAATAATTTAGGATGAAAAAAACCCTTCCACACCAAGGGTCTGTATGAGTGAGAATGTCATCTGCCTTAGACCTGAGTATATCTCTTGGGCCACTACAGTGCAGACCTAAAATCCTTGTCTAATTGAAATGAAATTGAAGTGACTTTTGTGATAAAGCCAGGGTGAGATGGCACTGGGGAAATGTGAACTTTTCTAACCTCTTCTTAGTTGATGAATTCTAATGAAAAGTAGTTCAACAAAGAAGAAAAAAAGAAATAAAACACAATACCCAATAGAAAAAAATCCTACCCTTCCCACCCAACTCCCTTCTAGGCTGAAATTTCAGTTTCATTAAGATTATGAAGAAAACCGAAATCACTTGGAGCCTAATGCAAACTTGTTCCAGACTTGTTTATTCCTTTGTAGTTATATCAAATGCTATTCAAAGGAGGCCAGCAAAACAACATTCTGGAGTTTATGAGAAAAATCATTCCCTAAGTTTCCTAGAATTCAAATGAAAGCTGTGGTTTAAAGCCACTGAAACAGAATTAAACACGACATTTAGAAGGAATTAATTTCATAAATTTCTTAAACTGCTGATAGAACCAACTTGCACTTTGAGAGATAACCATTAAACACTGAACAACAAAATTTCTTTCTATTGGATTATAATGACTGAATGTTGTAACAGGAGAATAAAAACTAATGCATATTTTATCATTGAAAACAAATGCTCTGGACTTTAAAGCCATGTGGGATTTCTGCTCATTGCTAAAGAAAAGCAACTAATGTGTTGGTATACACCTTCAAGGAGCTCAGAGGTACCACTTCATGTGATCTTCATGGAAGGTTGCAAAGGAATTTTCACCTGCACTTTTCTGAGGAGAAATTGTGACCCGAAGAAATTAGGCGATAGCCAGTGGACTACAAAATATAAACTGTACCCATGAAATCTGAACTAAGGTCATACTTGCTCCAATACTATATGCCACCAAACCCTGCTGCTTCCTATACCAATCAATACTATTTATTGGGAAGGTGTAGCTGAGGACCAGGGATTTCATTGTTACTACCTACTCAGGTGTTTCTGGCCAATCTGACAGTCAGTGATTTCACAAGTGCTTTTATGAAAGTTGTCCTACTAATTTCTCAAATCTGTCCTAACTGAACTCCATTATCGTTACTATTTTATGGAAGAGAATATGCTCTCTTTCAAGGCAATTTGACCTTCAGACAAAAGCAATGTTCTTTAAACTTGGATATCCATTAGAATTCTCTGAGGAGCCAGAAAAACATGCAGATACCTGGGCCAAAAAAAAATGGTTTCCTGAGACTGGGCCCACGTATCTGTAGTTTAATAAAGTGTTTCTGATACCTCTTAAAAGCTAAAATCTAGGAAAACAGGATGTTCTCAAAACAGAATGCCAGGAATTGAATCCCAGCTCCAGCATATATGGGGTACATAACCTTATGCAAGTTATTTCATCTCTCTATAAATCAGTTTCTCACCTAAAGAATGGGGGTAATTAATAATACCTATATCATAAGAGCCTGGTGAGGACAAATGAATTCATATGTTCTGAGAAGAGTATCTGGCAATGCCCCATAAATGACAGCAATTATTCATTTGATACTCCATTTAAGGATAGGCTGACCAGATGTACCATTTTAAACAGGAGAGAAAACAACAGTAATGTCCTATTTCAAGAGGTACATGTGGTCAGCCCAGCCTCACTGGGCTAAATTCAAGGTGTCAGTAGGCTGACCACATGTACCGTTTGAAGCAGAACAGTGCCTTTGTTTTCTGTCCCGTTTAAAATGGGATGTCTACTCAGCCTGTTCAAGGAGGAACAGCTAGAGGGCTCTGTGATGCTTCCAGAGTTCTCTGCCTGTCTTTCAAAGCAAATCCACTTACCATGAATGTCCACCAAGACTCCAGATGGGAAGAGGGTTTTAAATTACCTTAGCTATGTACAGAGAGACAACTTATTATCTGCTATTGTGGTTGCCAGGACCCTAACCCACATTTCTCTTGTGCACACTTCTTCACAACTTCATCTAAGGTTTTCTGTAGGTACCTACTCAAACATCTCAGGCTGTGTCTTTGGCAGCTCATTCAGAACACAGCTCTGGCAGGCAATGTCAATATTGCCTTTACACAGTTATCATGAGTGATTTAAAATGGTAATGTAGTATATTCCTCATATCCTAGGCATTTATCTAAACAACTTCTATACAATGTACAAACAGTGGCACTGGGAACAGGTCTTAGGCAGTCTTGCCCTGGAAACTAGGAATCACACAGGTTAAATAAATTTTGACAAGGACACACAGCCAGTAAGCAGCATCACTCAGACTCCTAAACCCTGTTGGTTCAAAACATTATGAGAGTTTCTCAGGTAAAATTTGAAACTGGCCCCCATACCCAGAGGGCAGGAAGAGACCAAAGAAAGGGGCAGGCCACCTCAGAGTAGCAGGTGGCCATTTTATTAAAACAGCAAGTGAATTTACTCCAGAGGTTTATCTTAGGCAATGCAAGATGAATAGACCTTTGCACCTCCCTACCAGAATATTAAAATTTTATATAGACATAGAGGCCTTAACTGGATTCAGTTACATAAACCATTCAGATGCTTAAGAACACATTGCTCTCTCAAAGCCGCATCCTTGAAAATAGCTACAAGCATTGGAAGAGTAAGCAAAATACACATTCCAAGGACAGTGAAGTAGGTAAGGAGCCTCCAATTGCCCAGATCTACCTTGCAGGTCAATGGGTGCTCATATTCCCTCAATGACCTCCCCTAACAAGCCTCCATGCTATGCTTTGCCCAGCTCTGTACAAATCCCCTCAGCCGTTCAGAGAACTTCTCTGCAACATTCTACCAAGTTTCACCAATGTTCTTCATTCTTACTTCCATCTCTGACAGACCGGGGCCTGGCTACCACCATTCTCTAGCCTTGTTATTTGTTATGAAATGGGACACCAAAGTGGTGATTGGTTGTAATAGCCTCTCCATGTTACTTCCCCATCAATTTTCTAAACTTACCGCCACTCCACAGTCACTCTTAGTTCAGTCATCCTCAGATCCCTGAAATCCTCAGAATGCATCCTGAATTCTAAAAACCCTTTATTTCTCTTCTTCCTGCATTATCTGTTTGAAACTACTCCCCCACCCCACACTGGCCTTTGATCTGTATTGCTAACTCCCATTCCGCAAGGTATTTCTGAGAACACGCAACAATTAACTATGGAGACAAAGGCAGGATCTCTATATTCGTTTTTGTGGTAAATCACAAATTTGTTTTGGATGAAAATATAAATGAACAATTCTTTTTAGTTTTCTGTAAGATTTTCCTAATATAAACCAAGAAATGACTGAGCTTTTTGAAACCAGTGATGTCTAGTGCATACCAGAGTCCTGAGTGGCACATGGAAAATTCTATACTGCTCACAGAATGTATGGCCACTACAGATCACTATATTTGTTTATTCATACATAAGTGAATCAATCATACGTTCAGCAAATATCTGTTGAGTGCCCTCTGTAGATCAGGCACTATTCCTGATGCCAGAGTACCACCTTAAACAAGAGACATGTACCTTGCTCACAATCAGTATACATTTTGGTAAGAGAAAACTAAAATGAAAAAGAAAACAAGTAAATAAATCTAAAATTCCTATTACTTGTAAGAGATACAAAGAAAATAAAATATTATGATATTTTATAATATGAGATGGAAAAGGAGATGCTAATTTAAAATCAGGAGACAGACATATCTTAGAAAGTGGTGTTTGATTTGAGGCTTTAATAATTAAGAATCACCAAATAAAAGGGTTTTTATGGGGGGTGGGAGAGGACAATTATTTCAGAGAGACAAAAAAAAACAAGTCTGAGGTAGAAACAAACTTAAATTCTTGAGACAAAGAGGAATCTAGGGTAGCTAAATAATAATAAAGAAAGCTTGGAGTGCTACTAGATGAAGTAAAAAAAAGCCAGAAGGAGGCAGACTTTTCAGGGCTTTGTAAGCTAGGATAATAATTTCAAATTTCACAATTTAAGGTGACAATGACCAGAGATAATTTTAAAAAGACCGTTAGGTCTGTACATGTGGAAAATGGACAACACAAGAGATGAGAGGGGAAGCACAGAACAGGCTACTATAGTAGTTTATGAAAGAGATATTAACATTAATCCTGAATAAATGACATTTTCTTTATAGTATCAATTAACAGAAACAACAACAACAAAAACAGAGCATGGCTTTAGTAGATGTTGCTACGGCTCCCACTTGTTTTTACCATTACTTGAATGGAAGGACACTCTGAACAAGAGCCCTCAAAAAGCCCTCATCTTTGTCCACCAATTTCTCTGAACCTTTTCAAGGAGAAACAATTAGATTTATTAGCTCAACCAGTTTGGACTCATAAGTGGCATCAATTCCTCACATAGAAATCAGCCCACCCTTGAACTTGGGACCTTCCTTGTATTTTATCATCTTATTGGACTCAGTACACCTGCTGTTTTCATAAAATAATTATTCCAGGAAGGAAAAGTTGTCATAGTGTGTTATCTGCTCTGGGCACTCTATGAGTGACATCTGAGAAATGGAATAATGAGCAAAGCCCTTGGGGATACTTAGGTTTTGAAGCTGTACCATTTAATCATAGGTGTGCGTAAGAAATGTTTCTTGTCAAATCTCTGAAAAAAATTCCCTTTCCTGGCAGCAGTGACTTATTTCTGAACTGTCATCAGTTTATCAACATTTTAACTAAATGGCAGTACAAACCTCTATATTATTTATAACTTTTCATAGGGTAAACACATCAACTTATTAAGATTCTCTGGTAAGTTATGAAGATTAATAATATGAGAGCTAAAAGTGGTATGTCAAGTTTAGGATTCTCTTTTGCCTACCATGACTTACCACTCATTACTACTTACTAGCCAGAGAGAGGATTCAATTAGCAATTTTCTGTTCACAGAATTCCAGAGGAAGGACAATATGATATGAAGATTTGGCTACAATAAGTCACAAATGGAACCTACAATGCAGTAATGCTGAGAATACAGAGTTCTAAAGAAGATGATAAAGAAATGATGCATAAATTTTACACAAAATTTATACTAAAAAATTCTGTTGACTGCTTAATTCAAATGCAAGTGGATTAGATATTTATGAAAAAAGATAAATGGTACAGCAAAAAGTGACTAAGGCAGAAAAACTTACTTGAATTTAATATAGGAATTTTAGATTACTTATTTACCTATTTAAGAGATTCATTTATACTTGAAGGTAAAATATATTTTAAGTGATAAAATAATTTTCTACAATTGAAAATAAACTCTTTCTAACAGGAAGTAAAGTTGTGTTTAGTGCAAATGAAGAGAAATTTAATATAGAAAAAACTTCAGAATGTCATATATATAGTGAAAATTGTTGTGTTCTACATCCATTCATTTGTATTTTTTATGGTAAAAATATGACAACAACATACATTAGTAGAATTGGTTAGCCATCAACTATAAACAATTGTATTATTTATTATTTACCAAAGAACACAGGAAGAAGAGCTAACTGGGGGCAGAGGACTCTCAGAAATATATTTACAAATATACTTCTTAAAGGTTTAAAAATGTTCTCAAGATTATAAATTAGAACATTCTTCAAGATACAGTGAAAGATCAATATACACAAATTGAAGCATGTGTAACACTGGGAGATAAATTAACAATATCTCTCATGAGCTAGTAGTCATTCAGTCTTCTGCTAACTCATGCGTGGGTGGGTTAAGGGATCTCTACGGGCCAGACATAGTCCTAGACATGGAAAACACACACAAAGCAAATGAGGTAAGAAATATCCCTTCAAGAATCTTTCTGTCTATGGTAGTTGTCCTTAACGAATGCACCACACACACATATACACACATACACACAAAATCTGTAACTACTTTCAGAGTGTTCTCAAATGTCTAAAACCCATCCATGGACTAATATGCCAGTTGTATCCTGGGTTAAGAAATGACAAACCTGAAGAAGAAAAAGGCAAAATGCCACTATCCCAACAACTTTATATTCCAATGCTCCACACAGTACCCCATTAATCTTGGATGGATGGTAGTACATTTGAACTAGATTAGAATTTCAAACAAACACAACTGGGTCGACCTTGCTTGTCTACTGACCACAAAAAGGAATAAATAATACCAGACAAAGAAATCATTCTCCCAGACAACAACCCAGAGGTTCCACCAAGCTGTCCAAGACTCTGCATTCCCCTGGGTCAGCTTGGTACCTAGGCTAAGTAAACTACATGCCCATACTTCTAAAGTCAGCTAGCTGCCCCAAGATAAGAGACAGAGAGAGGGAGGGAGGGAAGGAGGAAGAGAGAGAAAGAGAGAGGAGGAGCAAGGGAGGCAGAGAAGGAGAGAGAGAGTAGGGGAGAGAGGGAAAGAGATGGAGGGAGAGGAGAGATAGGCAGGGAGAGAAGAGGGACGAAAGGGGAGAGAGGGGGGGGAGGGGGCGGGAGGGGGGGAGGGGGCGGGAGAGAGCGCGCGAGTGAGCACAAGCACACACACGCGCATGCGCCTGGCACACACATTTCTAAATAAATAAATTTATTGTCAATTACAAAGTTATAAATTCATCATTTGTTTTTATTTTTACCTTTGAACAATATAGAAAATAATTTCCTGTTCTATCCTTTAATACATACATTCCTACATTAGTCTCTCAGGTTGTTATAACAAGGATACCACAAACTGGGTACCCTACAAACACCAACAGTTCTGGCAGCTGAAGTTTGAGATCAGGGTGCCACTACTGTCTGGTGAGGGCTTTCTTCTGGGTAATAGACTTCTCATTGTATTCTTATGTGGTGGAAGACTTAAAAGAGCTGTACTGTGTCTTTTATAACAGCATTAATTCTGTTCATTAGAGTTCCGCCTTCATAACCTAATCAGCTCCCACAGGCCCCATCTATTAATACTATTACCTTTGGGGGCTGAAAGTTTAACATACGAATTGGCAGCAAAGGGCACAAACATTCAGACACAGTAATTCCCTCATAGCTCCCAAGTATAGAGCCTTATCAATTTAGAGTATAACTGACAAAAATCTCAATTTTATTTCTGAGTTTAAAATCCCTACAATGGATATATAGTTGGATAACAAAAATGAGTAATATCCTTAAATAAGTAATTAACTTCAAAAAAGATTGTCACTAATAGCAGTATGATACAACAAACGTTAGAATTTCTGGCTAATGCAACAGAGTAAGAAAATAAAAAAATGAAAATAAGTCAAAACTATATCAGAAATGAGGATAAATATTATCATTATTTATAGATAGTATGATGCTCTTTCTGAATACAGAAAAGACAACAGAAAAAATAAAATCAGTAGGACAGTTCAGTAAGGCAGCTGTTATTAAAATTAAATATATAAAAATAAATCACTTACACGTGTGCCTGTAATTTGAAGACATCATGCAAACTAGATCATATTCACAAAACTATACAAGGCTTAGGATTAAACAAGTCAAGACTTATAAAGGCTAGTAAATATCAAGAAAACTACAAAAATATACTGAAGAACACAAAAGTGACTTAATATAGTGCTATTTTATGACCCTAGATACTAAAACTCATATATATATATATACATATATATATACATATATATATATGTATATATATATATATATCTATCTATATGCGAATTCTCCAAATGTTATTTTTAAAGCAATTCCAATAAAGCTTTCAACAGTACTTTATTTTAATTGAATGGAGCTTCTCCTGAAGACAATAAATTCTCAAATTGTTTACAAAAATAAATAAGAAAGAAATTGCCCAATTGGATATTAAAAACTACCATAAAGATATATTAATGTAAACCTTCAGTTATTGGCTCATATAGAGAGCTAAAGGGACCTTTTTGAACACCATATATGAACTATCACACGAATTAAAGAGTTTAATAGAAAATAAGAAGGCATTAGAAAAATAAAAAGAAAATGTCAATGAATAGGTATCTAATCTTAGGATGGGGAAAGCCTTTCTAAATCAACAAAGTCAAAATTTACACATATGGTTATTAATAATTCTGATGGCATAAATTTAAATTTGCCCTTACAGAAAAGTATAAACAATATTAAATGCCAGAAGCCAAAAGAAATTTATCTTCCAAATATGTGCCAAAGTTAATATTCTTAATAAGTAAAATAAAAATCCTAATAACAAAGTGATAATGGACATGAGTAAGAAATTTACAAAAATAAGAAAACAAATTAGTATATTAGAAGTATTTAATCCTAAAAGTACTCAGAAATACAAATTAAAATGAGATACAACTTTATTTATTCATTTAACAACCATGTATTAAGCACTTACCATGTGTCAAGAATTTTTTACATCAGTGGCTTTCAAAGTGTTATCCCTGGGCCAGCAACATTAGTATCATTTGGGAAGTTGATAGAAATGCAAATTCTTGGATCTTACAATATACTGTTGAATCAGAAACTAAGGTAGTGAGTTCTAGCAATGTGTGATTTAATTAGCCCTCTAGGTGATTTGCTGAACTCTAAAAAGTTAAGCTTTCTGATTTAGGTGAACAAAACAAATACTCTTTCTCCTATATTCTAGGAGAGGGAAGTAGACAGACAATGAGAGACAAAATAAGTGAATGATATATTTTGATCCCAGTGACAGAAAAAGCACATCATAAGGAGATTGGGAGTGTCAGGTCAAGGACCAGTTAATAATTTAAAATAGGGTGCTCAGGATAAATAAATGTCATTGAGAAGGTAGCTTTTAATCCAATGACTTAAATAAGATGAGGACTTAGCTGCATAGCTTTCTGGACAGATCATTCCAGACAGAGAAAAAAACCAACACAAAGACCCTTGTGTGTTTGAAGATTCATAAAGAAAATCACAGAGTGAAAAAGAAGAAAAGTATTAGGGATCAGAAAGATTATGGTCCAGAGGGCAAATCATTGCAGAGGGTTACAACTGATTGAAAGCACTGGCTTTCCTCTCAATAAAATGGGATACCACTGTAGAATTGTGAGCAGAGTTGCAACCTACCCTATATTCTTAAAAATCTCTCTGGTTACTATGTTGAAAATAGGCTATGGAGGTGGGGCATGTAGAATCAAGGGAGCCAGGCCAAGCACTATCGTAGTAACCCAGGTTGGAAGTGCTGTTGCCATAGATCTAAGTGGTGACAACGTGATGGTGATCGGATGTAAGTTATAAGAAAAAGACAAGAGAGAACAGTGACTCCGAGATTTTAGCATGAACAATTGAAAAAAGAGTTGTCATCAAGTGAGACAGAAAAGCCTGTGTAGGTCAAAGAGATTTTGAGGGGAGGATTAGTTCAGTTTGAGATATTCACTAGACACTGAGATGTTTAATAGGAAGGTAGAAAGTTCACTAGAGGGATCTGGATTACAACCTGACATTTGGAAAGCATAAGCATGCATAGATGGTTCTTAAAATCATGAGAATGAATGAGATCACAAAGAAAATGAGTCGTAGGTAAGAGCAAAGGATGAAGGACTCTGATCCCTAAGAAATTCCACTAAGACTGGGGAGAAGGTTGGTCTTCTTCATTTTTTTCCAAGGGAGAAATCACTAATGAAGTAGTGGTGGCCTCCAACTACACCACTTCGAAGCTATTCCAAAGACTATGAAACAAAAAGTCTCATAGACTCAATAAACAAGATCAAAACAAGTGCCTTATCCATTCAATTAAAACATATAATGAAAAGCAAGGGGAAAAACATAGGGTCTATTAACACCTAGGATAGGGTGCAAATATGCTAGAAATATTCAAATCTAATTATATTATGTAATGTTTACACTCCTTTCTCCCAGCAACATCAGCCTGGATATGAGGACTAAAGCCAAAAGTAGGCAAGGGAGCTTAGCAGATGGAAAGTGCCCAGAGCAAACACACATTCATTCTGTTGGAAACATTTAAGCTTTTGTTCCTAGCCAGTGATTGTAACTTGCCACTAATTTGCAGAGAAAGTTATCCTTGTTTGTTTCTCTAGCTTTTTGTACTGTTATTCTTTTTTTTTTAAACTATAGTTGGTATGCATTATATTAGTTACAAGTGTACAATATAATAATTTGATATTTATATACCTTACAATGTCTAGTAATTATCTGTCACCATGCAAATTTATCACAGTAGTATTGACTATATTTCCCTTCACCTTTTCACTCATCCCACTACCCACCTCCCCTCTGGCAGCTATCAGTTTGATCTCTGTTCCTATGAGTATGTTTTTGTTTTGTTTTATTTGATCATTTGTTTGTCTACTTTTTTAGATTCCACATATAACTAAAATTATGTGTTATTTGTCTTTGACTTATTTCACTTAGCATACTATGCTGTAGGTTCATCTATGTTGTCAAAAATGACAAGAATTCATTCTTTTTATTTCTCAGTACTATATATATATATAAATAAATATTAAATTCATCCATTTTTCTATCAATGGACATCTAGGTTGCCTCCAGCTATAATGCTTCAATGAACACAGAGATACATACTTGTATATCTTTGTGAATTAGTGCTTTCATTTTCTTTGGATAAATACCCAAAAGTGGAATTGCTGGGTTGTATGGTAGATCCATTTTTAGTTTTCTGAGAACTCTTGATACTGTTTTCCATAGTGGCCAGACCATTTTTTAGGCCCACAATCAGTGCACAAATGTTTACATTTCTCACATCCTTGCCAGTAGATGTTATTTGTTGACTGTTGATAACAGCCATTCTGACTGCTGTGGGTTGGGATCTCATTGTGGTTTGATTTGCATTTCCCTGATGATTAGTGATGTTGAACATTTTTTTCATATGCTTGTTGGCCATCTGCATGTCTTCTTTGGAGAAATGTCTCTTTGTGTCCTCTACCCATTTTTTAATCAGATTGTTTATCTTTTTGTTATTGAGTTATATGAGTTCCTTATGTATTTTTAATATCAACCGCTTATGGAATGTGTGATTTGCTAATATGTTTTCCCATTCAGTAAGTTGTCTTTTTATTTTGTTGATGATTTCCTTCTCTGTGCAAAAGGTTTTTAGTTTGATAAAGTCCCATTTGTTTATTTTTGGTTTTGTTTCCCTTGTGCTAAGGTTCATAAAGATATTACTAAGACTAATATCAAATAGTTTATTACTGATGTTTTCTTCTCGGAGCTTTATGGTTTCAGATCTTACATTTATGTCTTTAATCCATTTTGAGTTAATTTTTATATATGGTGTAATGAGTGGTCCAGTTTCAGTTTTTACACATATCTGTTCAGTTTTCCCATCCACACTTGTCATTTTTCCACTGTATATTTTTCCTCCTTTGTGATAAATTAATTGACCATATAACAAAAGATTTATTTGGGGGCTTTCTATTCTGTTCCATTGATCCATGTGTCTGTTTTTGTGCCAGTACCATATTGTTTTGATTAGTACAGGCTTATAGTAAAGTTTCAAATCTGGGAACTGAAAACTCTAATTCTATTTTTCTTTCTCAAGACTGCTTTGGCTACCCATGATTTTTTGTGATTCCATGTACATTTTAGGATTATTTGTTTTAGTTCTGAGAAAAATGTCATTGGTATTTTGATAGAGACGGATGAGTTATAGATTTAAGTAGTATGGTCATTTTATTAATATTGATCGTTCCAATTCATGAGCACATTATATCCTCTCATTTATTTGTATTTTTTCTATTTCTTTCTTCAGAGTCTTAGAGTTTTCAGAGGGCAGGTTATTTTAATTTCCTTGGTTACATTTATTTCTAGGTATTTTATTCTTTTTAATGCAATTGTAAATGGATTGTTTTCTTACTATCTCCTTCTGATTGTCCATTATTAGTGTATAGATACATAACAGATTTCTGTATATTAATTTGGCACAATCTAGAAAAAGGTGGATGCATTTCCAGAAACATACAACCTTCCTAGACTATACCAGGAAGAAACAAAAATTCTCAACAAACTGGTAACTAGTAATGAAATTGAAGTAGTAATTAAAAACTCCCAATAAACAAAAGCCTAAGACCCAATCCAATGTCTTCACAGGTTAATTCTACGTTTAAAAGGAGAATTAATACTTATCCTTTCTAAACTCTTCCAAACATTGAAGAGGAAGGAATGCTTCCATACTCCTTCAACAAGACCAGCATTACTGTGACACCAAAGCCCGACAAAGTTACTACCAAAAAAAAAAAAAAGAAAAAAGAAAAGAAAAGAAAAAAGAATGGCCAATATCCCTGATGAACATATATGTAAAAATTTGCAACAAAATGCTAGCAAACCAAATTCCACAATACATTAAAAGGATCATACACCACAATCAAGTGAGATTTTATCAGGGATGCAAGTGTGGTTTAACCTCTGCAACACAACTAATGTGATTTAACACATCAACAAAACCAAAGAGAAAAAGCAAACAATCATTGCCATAGATGTAAAAAAAGCACTTCACTAAATTGAGCATCCATTTATCATACAACATCACAAGAAAATGGGTATAGAAGAAACTTACCTCAACATGGCAAAGTCTATATATGAAAAGCCCACATCTATTATCATATTCAGTGGTAAAAAGCTTAAAGCCTTTTCTCTAAGATCAGGAATAAGACAAGGTGGCCAATTGTCACCACTATTATTCATACAGTATTGAAAGTCCTAACCATAGCAATCAGAGAAGAGAAAGAAATAAGACATCACAATTGAAAAGAAAGAGGTAAAACTGTCACTGCTTACAGATGACATGATAATATATATAGAAAATACTAAAGAATCCATCAAAAATTCATAGAATTAATAAATGAATTAATACAGTATACGAGTATTAGATAATCTTTAATAGCAAAGAAAATACATAGCACAACTATCAAAAGAGACTAACAAGGAGAAGGTAATAGGAGCAAACCCAAGAATATGTGTTACCCTTAATACTAAGTAAGGAAAGTGTGTCAAAGAGGAATGATCAATTTTGTGAAATGCTGCTAAGTTAAATAGAGAGGACCGAGAATTATTGGACTTTTCAGTGTATGGTGTCTGGTTATCTTTACAAAACCAATGTTTATGGAGTAGGGGGATGACAGTCTAACTCAAATGGACTGAAGGGAGCAGAGTATAAAGATTACCCTTCGTAAGAGCAGAGAAAAGATTTCTTAATACTGGTAAAATTACAGGATTCCTACAGAAATTATCCCACAGAGAGCGGACAATGTATGATGTAAGAGAGTGGGAGAAATGTTGATGCAGTGTTCTTGAATAGGTGAGACAGGAAGAATTTGGTGCACAAATTTAAGGGACAAGTTTTACAAAGCAACTCCAACAGTTCCTCTTATGAAAAGTAAGAAGGCAGTGCATGGCGCTGGGAGGTCATGGGATATTTCTTCTGATTATTTCAATTTTCTCAAGGAAACAGAAAGCAAGGACATCATCTGGAAAGATGGTAGAATTTGGTTTCCAAAGAGAGAATGTGTAACATGGTGAAGGGCAGTGAGGGAAGTGCTGGACCAGACATGAGCATTTGAGGTTTGTGGTTATTGGGAGGAGCAGAGGGGCTGTGTTGTGTTTTCTCTAGCCACATTCCACCCAAATGCTGATATGCAGATGCAGAGCAGAATTTTGCCTGCATTGTAGTTTAGCTAAATGAGTCTGATTAATTAAGAGAGGTTCAATGGAATCAGGTATGTTTGGGAAGGGATGATTATAATGATTATCAAACTTACATTAAATGAACTACATTGAGAGAGGTCCAAATACATAAATACATGCTGTAGGAACGACTTGAACTCTGACTCTATTTTTACAGAAGATAGTATTTAAAAGCAAATACTTATTCATTTTGTTTGCAACATAGAACTAATAATATATCATTATTATATTATAACTTCATGGAATCCATTTTGAAATGCCACTCTTAGTTTATGATATGCATTTATTTCCACTGAAACTTCACCATGGAAAAGAAGCAATCAAAGAAGAAGTAAGCACACCAATATTAGAATAAAAGAATTGCTCTCTTTAAACGGTCACTATCAATATCTAGAACACACTATAGTTTCCTTCTCTTCATTAAAAATGGAGTAGCATTTACTGTTTTTTTTTCTAAAGGTAACATTGTACATTTTCCCCATACTCCTTATTTTTGCCTGCAAAGTTGTTTAATATAAGTTTCAATAACCTTTCTCTTCATTGTACACTGAGATCACAGAAAAATTGTACCATCACATAAATACACCCCACAGTGTCTAATCTTGTTCATTCTCATAGTTGCCATGACCACAGACTCAGTTAGACAGAATATGGCTGCAGCTCACATATACCCACCTGTGGAGTAAAAGAAGCTTATCTCCCTACGGAGGTATCCAACTCAAATTAATGAGGCAATGTTCACACTGTGCCAATGTATTATCAGAATTATCTTATCATTGGACTTAAGAAAACATTTTAACACATTATATTTCAGAAAGTTATGATCCTTATGTCATATAGGTGGATAGATAAATGAGAATTTCTTGCATCCTACAATTGCGATTCAATCCTTTTGAAGTTTTTATGTTGTCTTCTTTTTCTCTTTCCATCCTAGACCACCCCTTATGCCCACATGTGTTTATGGCACAAATCTATTTGTGTGTAATGTATCCCTCTGCTCCACTATAAAACTGCGTATGTTAGACTACAGAGCATGCACCCAAGAGGGATCTTTGTAAAGTGGACTATAACTGAAATGAACATTCACACTGAGTCTGTGATGAAAAAGAAGTCCTCATTGTGTAAAAGGAAACAATCATCTCTAAATTGCATTTTATCTTTCTACCTAAAAAACCTTAAAAATTAAAAACAATGTTTTGGTCCTCACTCCTGTTAAAAGGAAAAACTAGGAATTTTTGGTTAGTTCCTTTTTCAACCATAGATATTATCCTGTTTTCACATAATACTGTGACTTAACATACCTAAAATAAAAAAATAAAAATATCATAAAGTAAACCAGGCTTTAAAAAAATCAAATTTGCCTTTCTTCTGCCTAAAGGAAGATGGGTCCTTCATGACAAGGCTGAGACCTGGGGAGTGTGGGTATTGCATTTAGCAAAACAAGCCCCATGATGAACATTCACAACACTGTTATTACGCTGCTGATCAAGTTGTAAACTAATTTCAAGTGTAAAATGTGGGTTTGGGATTTATGCCTTGTATAAAACATTATCAACTTTCATCATTTCTGTGAATCATAGCATTTTAATCTTTTCTAATTAGATATAACTACTATTCTTTTGCACAGCAGGATAGTATAGAAGTATAAGAAATATAGATACCACATACATAAGAAAAAAATACAAAAAGGAAAAATGCAGGTATTATTAGTACAGGGCGTTTTTTGTTCTCAGATGACATTGGCCGTTCCCTCAGGGGGAGAAATGGACACTGTGACAAAGCATCATAGGTAATGATTTTCTTTTCATAAGATTATTTTGTAGCAAGTAGATCAAGGTCCAAGGACAGAAATAATTTCCATGTGGAGAACAAAATTTTAATGTCAGAGTTTGTGCACTTTAATTTTGGGTAATTTAACTGATGAGAATAAATTATCTTTGAAATATTATGAATAATGTGCCTTGCCACAAAATTTTTATATCTATCTTTACTTTCTGATAAACTAAAGCCATATTTTTATATAGATATCAAATAAAATATCCAAATCTAAAAGGATCAAAGAAGCACTGCAATGTTAAGAGTGTTCCCATAAAGACCCATTATAGAAGCAAAAGTGTACATGAACGATTCCAGATGCCTTGTTCTCCACTGAGAAAAAAATTTTTATCAAAATATTTATCCATGCAGAGAAATTCTTAACACAATTTCTGCATTGAGTTCTTCAGTGAGGAGTTTTTTTCCATGGAGGTTCTACAAAATCAGTTGTTAAGTAGTCAGTTGGAAAAATTAAGTTTAAACAATACAAATTTAACAAGTTATTCTACAATTACATATTCTACTTGTCATACAAATCATACAATTCTTTTGGGGAAAACAAGCTGTTTTGAGATCTGGATTAACTACTTAAGCTGTCTACATTGATCAAATCAACTCATTAAATATTAATTTTAATTTTCCTCTTCACTCTATAGTGTACAGAAGGAAAAAAAGCAAAATGGTGAGTTTTACTAATTAAAATAATACAGATTCACCTTTTAAATGCTGAGTCTTAATGTTAGTTCAGTCTTGAAGATGTGAACTTGAAAATTTTATACAAATATATTACACAACATAAGGGATCACCCCAGGTCATCGTTCTAATTCCAAATTTATTGCTGCCAAATGCAGATAAATCATGGACAAGCAATATAGAGTACTTAGATAACCAAAGTTTTCTTAATTGGCAATTCATAACTTCCAGCTGCTCTGAGCAAAACCTGTCACCCATTAAAATGTTGACATTTTTCTGCTTCATTAAAATCTTCTGCAATATTCTGTGTGAATATATTATTCAATTAGCCATTATTTCCAAAGATATACAAGGAGGTGATAAATGATTAGGACTCCAAATACAATTTGTGGTGTCAAAGCAAGTCTATTTAAGACTGTACCCACCTACATATTTAAATAATATTAGACTAATATCACATGGACAGGAAAAGAGTTTCATCCCATGGAACACATTACAGTTTGTACTTAAAATGCAATTTTGTTAACTTTCAGTTTTCTCATGAATTTATCATTATTGTTTCTAGTATGTTTTTATAATACTAATGTGTTTTAAAGGCTCTCTTTAACAAAGTTAAGAGATCTTCTTACAAATCCCTTGGTAAAATTTCAGTGAGTTAAATATAGTTTACATTAATTGCAAAAAATTTTTACAATGACAATCTCTGATTACATCTTTTGAGCATCAAAAGTGTGGATCTCAAATATGTAAGATCACTGTGAATCATAGTGAAGATTAAACAACATGCTATTAAAGAATGACTGGGTTAAAAAAGAAATAAAAAATCAAAAGATACATAGAAATAAATGAGAATGAAAATACATTTTATCAAAATTATTGTGATGCAGGGAAACCAGTATTAAGAAGAAATTTTATATCATTAACAGGCCTATCTCAAGAAACCAGAAAAATCCTGAATACACAACCTAACATAACATCTTAAAGAACTACAAAAAGAAAAACAAATGAACTCCAAAATCAGCAGAAGCAAGGAAATAATACTACGAAGGAATATGTGCCACCAAATTCAATATCCTATTACAGAGGAAATGGACAAGTTCTTAGAAATGTATAGACTTCCTAGACTGAATCATGGAGAACTGGAAAATCCAAATAGATGAATCAGCGGTACAAAAAAAAAAAAAATTGAAACAATCATCTAAAACCTCACCAATGCAAAAGTCCAGGACCAGATGTCTTCACTAGTGAATTCTACCAAACATTCAAAGAGGGTTCAATACCTATCCTCCTCAAACTCTTCCAAAAAATTGAAAAAGAGACAATACTTCCCAATTCATTTTTTGAAGCCAACATTACCCTAATACGAAAGTCTGGTAAGGATAACACAAAAAAAGAAAACTACAGAGCAATATCTCTGATGAATACAGAGGCAGAATTCCTAAACAAAATACTAGCAAATCAAATACAACACATTAAAAAGATTATACATTATGATCAAGTGAGGTTCATTACAGAGGTACAATATTGGTTCAACAATTGCGTCCATTTATGATAAAAACACTTAATAAAATGGGTATAGGAGGAAAATACCTCAAAATAATAAAGGCCATATATGACAAACCCTCAGCTAATATCATACTTAATGGTGAAAAACAAACCTTTTCCTTTTATATGTAGCTCTAGGAAACAAGTCTTAACAATTTTTAGCCTAGATAACTTCCTACACATTTTTATTATCTGTGTTTAAAATCTAAGGTCATTGACTTTCAAAGCTAGTACCTACTAGCTCTATTGTGCTACTGTGCTGTTTAACCTACAAATAAATCTATTTTCCTTCTTTCCATTGATCTGCAGTGCAATGCAATGGTATGTAGAGCATGTTAGATTAAATAGTAGAATGGACTAATCCAAAAAGTCTGACCCTGAGCACTCCCTAAAAAGAAACTGTCACTAGTCATCAACTTGCCATAAATTTGGAAGCCTTAATGATGTGCAGATATGGTTTCCAGAGATTTCTATTTTGTACTCATGTAGCCATATTCTGGGAAGCCTGCCCCACTCTAGAAACATCTCATTTTGCAACTTCAAAGAATTTACAGCTTTACTGAGGTAAAACTGACATATAAAAAACTGCACATATTTAAATAGTACAATTTGATTAGTTTTGACATACAGGGTCTGATGATTAAGTTTATGAATTCATCCCAGAAAAAGTGCTACATACCTTACTGCACCTCATTGCTGAATATCACTATAGTCACCTTCACAGCACTCCCCTTGGGAAGCAATGTACTCCTACCAGCACATAGTTGACCCTTCAAAGCAATTTTGGAACTCTTTCTGGAATGGCCATCAGAGCTGTTGTTGTATAACCCTTGATGTCCTGAATGTCATCAAAATGTCTTCCTTTCGCTATTCCATTATTTTTATAAAAGAAAAAAGTCGTTGGGGCCAGATCAGGGGAGTAGGGAGGATGTTCCAATAAAGATTTTTGTTTACTGGATACAAACTCCCTCACAGACAGTGCCCTGTAAGTTGGTGCATTATCATAATGTAAGAGCCATGAATTGTGGGTGAACAGTTCAGGTCATTTTCATCTAAGTTTTTCACACAGCCTTTTCAGCACTTCCAAATAGTAAACTTGGTTGACTGTCCACTTGCTACAAATTCATAATGTACAATCCCTCTGATATAAAAAAAATAATTACCAACATTGTTTCAACTCTTGATTTGGAATGACAGAACACTTTTGGTCATGGAGAATTGTCTGACTTCTATTGTGTATTTTAATGCTTTGTTTCAGGATCGTATTGGTACATCCATGTTTCATCACCTGTGATAACATGGCCCAAAACATCATCTTGCCTCTCCAAAGGACTTGGCAAAATGACTCTCCTTTGCTTTTGCTCATCAGTGAGTTCCTTCTGGACCATTTTTGCATACACTCTTCTCATGCCAAGGTTTTCAGTGAAGATTTTCTGTTTCTCTATTGATATTTACTTGGTCTGCTATGCTTTTCAGTCAGCCAATGACTTTGAGGCAAAATTTGACAAATTTTTCAATGTTTTCATCAGTTCTGCTCATTACTGGCCAACCTGACCTCTCTTCATCAGTGATGCATTCTGTCCCCTCAGAAAAATGTTTAATCCATTTGTACACTGCCATTTTCTTTACAGCATTATCCCCATAAACTTAGACTAACATGTCCCTGATTTCACTTGTACTCTTGCCAAATTTAACAAGAAATTTAATACTTGTTTCTTGCCTTAATTTAAGCTCCAACATCCTCATGACAGCACACAAAAACATGCAACAATAATGAATGCCACTCAGGAAGACACCATCACACATCGACACAAACACAGTTGTGAGACACAGATACACCAAGGTTATGAAACCTTATGAAGTTGTTTGTACAGTGCTACCAACAGAAGCAGATGGTGGCAAGTTCATGAATTTAATTGTCAGCACTTGTGTGTATACTCATGAGAGCTTCAGCACATTTGAGATGATGAGCATATCAGCCAAGTTTATTTGTTCCCCTTTATTATCCATATAATTCAACTTTCCATGACTCCTTTGCCCAGGCAACCACTGATGTGCTTCATGTCATATAGATTAATTTTCATTTTCTAAAATTTTATATAAATGGAATCATTTATATAAAATAATGTACTCATTTTGTATAATATGTACTCATTTTTTTATAAGGGCATCTGGTTTCTCTCACACAGCATAATTATTTTGCAATTCATCCATGTTGTTGTGTGTTTTAAAGGTTCATTTTTTTTTATCATTGATTAGGTTTCCATTATGGAAATACCACAAAGCATTTATCCATTCACCTCTTGATGGATATTTGGATTGTTTCCAGTTTTTAGTTATTACGAATAAAGCTGCTATGAACATTTATGTTTTTATGTAAAAAAATGCTTTCATTTCTCTTCGGTAAGTGCTAAGTGGAATATCTGGGTCATTTGATGGTTGTATGTTTTGCTTTTGTAGAAATTGGCTAACTGTTTTCCAAAGTGGTTTACTATTTTGTATTTCCATCAGATTTTATGAGAGTTCCACTTATTCTAATCCTTGCCCACTCTTGAAATAGTGTTTTAATATTAGTGATACTAGAAGTTATGTATGAGTCACTCTTTGTAGTTGTAATTTAAGTTTCCAGAAAGAACTATTGATAGTGAGCAACTTGCTAATATGATATCTATATATCTATCCATATATCTTCTTTAGTGAAGTGTCTCTTCAAATCTTAGGCCATTTATAAATGGGGTTGTTTGTCTTAGTCATGTTGAATTGTAATAGTTCTTTATATCATATAAATATTAATCCTTTCTCATATATATATTTTGAAAATATTTTTCTCAATGACTTACTTGCCTTTTCATTTCTGTAACAGTTTCTTTTAAAGAGAAAATACTTTAATTTTGTAGTACCACTTAATCAGGTATTTTTCTATAGCTCATGCATTTGGTGCCCAATTTAACCTATCTTGACCAAATGCAAACCACTCACTTTCTGTTGATAAATTCTAGCATGTCATGTATTATTTGATTTTTTTTCAATTTTTAACTTATTTGTACCTTTACACTTAAATTTTATGTCTTATAGGCAGTTTAAAGTGGTGACTTTTCTATCTAACATATGGCTCTCTGCCTTTTAATTGAAATGGTAGGCCATGTATATAGTATTGTAGTTACTGACACGGTTGTGTTTAACTCTACTATCTTCCTTATTGTTTTCTATTTGTCCTACTTATTTTTTGTTCCATTTTACTCTCCTTTTCAATCTTTTTTTGAATGAAGTATTTTTATGATTCCATTTTAACACATTTATTCATGTACAAGCTTTCTGGACTGTTTTTTGTATGTTTATTTGCTTTTGGGGTTTTTTTTCATGGTTGCATTGGAGATTTTAGAATACCTCTATACCTTATCATAGTATACCTTCAATTAATGTTAACCTACTTCACATACAACAAAAGAACCTAACTTACATTTTCCCTCTCCCAGCCTTTGATTGTAGTCATTTTACATCTATATACAAATTCTATAATTCAGCCGTGTTAGTTTTAAAGAATTCTATTCTAAAGAAAATTTTAAGACAAAACAAACACACAAGACTGTACATGATTTTAGCATTTCCACTCCTCTTCCTTACTTTATGTATACTCAGATTTGTATCTGGTAACATTTTTCTTCTCTCCAAAGGACTTCCTTCATCATTTCTTGGAGTACAAGCCTGTCATGATGAATTCTTTTGTATATCTGAAAGAGGCTTTATTTCATCTTCCTTTTGAAAGATATTTTCATTGAGCTTAGAATTGTAGGTTGACAGATTTTTGTTTCTTTCAATACTTTGAAGATGTTGTTCCACTTTTTCTGGCTTCCATTACTACTGAGAAAAAGTTTGCTCTTACTCTAATCTTTATACTTCTATATAATGTATATATTTTAAAGTGCTCTTAAGATTTGCTCCTTGTAACTAGTTATAAGCAATTTCATTAGGATTTCCATAGTGCAATTTCATTTGTTTTTTGCATTTAGACCTTGTTGGTTTTCTTGGACCTCTGAGTTTATCATTTTTATCAAATTCAGAAAAATTCTGACCACTATGCTTTAATTAATAAACTTTATTTTTTGGATAAGTTTTAGGTTCACAGCAAAAAGCACATGAAGTTCCCACACAATCCTGCCCCTACACATGCACACCTTCCCCACTAACAATATCCTACACCTGAGTGGTACATTTGTTACAATCAGTACATCCACATTGACACATCACTATCATCCAAAGTCCATAGTTTACAGTAGAGTGCAATCTTATATGATCAATGGGTTTTGACAAATATATAAAGACATGCATTGACCCTTGCAGGAAAGTTTCACTGCCCTAAAGATCCTCTGTGCTCTACCTATTGATCCACTCCCCCAACATCTCCAATCTGTCAATCGCTAATCTTTTTACTGGCCTCATCGTTTTACCTTTTCCAGAATGTCATATAATTAGAATCATACAGTATTTAGCCTTTTTAGATTTGCTTCTTTCACTTAGTAATATGCATTTATGTTTCCTCCAATTCTTCTCCCTAGCTTGATAGCTCACGGTGTTTTAGTGCTGAATAATATCCCATTGTATCGATGTACCACAGTTTATTATCCATTCACCTACTGAAGGACATCTTGGTTTGTTTCCACTTTTTGACAATTTTAAGTGAAGCTACTACAAAAAATCCATGTGCCCGTTTTTGTGTGGAAACAAATTTTCAATTCAATTGGGTAAATATCTAGGAGTGCAATTGCTAGATCATATGGTAAGAGTATGTTTAGTTTTGTAAGAAAATACTAAACTGTCTTTTAAAGTAGCTGTACCATTTTTCATTACTACCAGCAATGAGTGACAGTTCTTGTTACTGCGTGTGCTTGCCAGCATTTAAATACAGAACACTGGGAACACCAAATGCTGGCAAGCACACGGAGTAACAAGAACGTCTATGATAGTAGGTGTAGAATTGTATCTCATCGGTTCAATTATCAATTCGCCTTTGACATAGTGTTGAATATCTTTTCATATGGTTACTCACCATCTGCTTATCTTCTTTGGTGAGGTGTCTGTTTAGCTCTTTTGCCTATTTTTTAATTAAATGTATTGAGGTACTCTGGTTTATAAAATTATATAGGTTTTAGGTGTATAATTCTATCATACATCATCTATGTTGTACATTGTGTGCTAATTGTTCATTGCAACGTTGTTCACGGTAGCTAAGACATGGAAACAACCAAAATTGCCCATTTTTTAATCACACTGTTTGTCTTCTTACAGCTAAGTTTTAAGTGTTCTTTATATATTTTGAGTAACAGTCCTTTAACAGATATGTCATTTGCAAATAGGTTCTCCCAGTCCATGGCTTGTCTTCTCATTCTCTTTTCAAAATGTGCTATTATACAAACATTAGGACACTTGAAGTCATCCCAAAGCTAATGTGGTTTAGTTTTGGTCTTTTTTTCCCCTCTATATTTAAGTTTGTATAGTTTCTATAATCATAGCCTCCTATTGACATTTCTTATGTATTGCCTAATTTGCAGTTAATCTGCTATTCATTTGATTAAATGTATTTTTCTTGTCAGACATTATATTTTATCTCTAAAGTTTTTAAGTAGGGCTGCTTCCATATCTTCCATATATCTCCTTGATATGTTCATTCCCTCTTTCACCTTCTTGAATGCGTGGAATTTGTTTATAACTCCAACTTTCCTTGTCTATTAATTCTACCATCTGTGTCATTTCTATTGATTAATTTTTGTCATTATAGATTGCATTTTCTTGCTCCTTTGCCTGAGTAGTAATTTTAGATGAGATGGCAGACTCTGCAATTTTTACCTTAATGAGTGTTGGATATTTTTATATTTCTTTAAATATTCTTGAACAGCTTTGTTCTGACATGCAGTCAAGTTACTCATCAACAGTTTAATCACTATTAGGCTTGATTTCAAGCTTCATTAGGTAGAATCAGAATAGCTTTTAGTCTGGGATCAGTTTAGCCTCACAACCAAGTTGCCTTCTGAGTACTCTCTCTGATGACCCATGCACTACAAGGTTTCTCCATGCTGTCTAGAAAATTAGGAACTCTGCCTGACCTTGTGATAGTTTTGTGGATTGTTCTATCTTCCCCTTCTAGTAGTTTCTTCCCTTGTTTCAAATAGTTCCCTAAGATACATGCACTTATCAGTATCACCTGAAGACTTGAGGGGAGCCTTAAGCACATCTCCAGAGCTCTCTCTTTCTGTGCATCTCTCATTATTTGTGCAGTTCTTTCCTCATCAGTTTCCTGTGCTACCTTTGGGCCTATCGCTTCAATCCATCGTTTGAATTATTTTGTCTGGATTTAGTTGTTTAAGGTGGATGGGCAATTCAAGTCTTTGTTGCTCCATTAGAGACAGAAGCAGAATTCTCACAGTTTTTATTTTAATGTAAAACAATCTTGTTATTCTTTGGCTGCTCATAGCCCAGCTTGGCAGAAAGGCTGAAACACACCAGAAAAGCTCCTTGGACTTAGTGGGTCTTAGGATGGCCACAGAAGCCAGTCTATAGCTGCCCCAAAACAAAAGATCTTGACCTAAAGCAGTCACTTAGGAGTGATTCTCATGAAAGTGTACTTGACCAGTCAGCTTAGGTAGAGGTCATCAGGTAGTACAAGTAACTTCTTTTATACCTTCCTAGAGGAAAAATGTTATAGGAAGTATCTAAAACAGGGAGTGCCTTGCATGTGCAGATAAAGCAGAGTATGCTGTATTCCAGGCTAGGGCAGCCTTCAAGATGTCCTCCTGCACTCTCGCTTCTTCTAAGAGTGGCTCAGTTTTGCATGCTCTAGATGAAGCTTCAGCATCAATCCTGGTTTTCCTGCTTCAAGAGGCAATGGTCATCCTTTTCCTTCTCCCATCAGTCTTCAGAAACAGTGGATCTTGCTTGCCAGGGCCACGTTTCTGTAAAATACCTCATAGTTGACAAGAGAAAGGATGGAGCACCGCCTGCCTCTTGATGTGACAGCAAAACAAAAGACAACGTTGTCAGGACACATAATAGATTTGTTTCTTTCTTTACCATCAAAGGTATCTATCAAATATTTTAAAAATAATGCACTGTCCATAATCCAAAGAAATCTAAAGGTAAATATTAAAAGCATCTTGAGCTATATAAGCATTGCTTAGGTATCATTTTATAGACTTCCTGTCTTATACTAAAATATGTACAATTTATAAATATATATGTGTGTGTGTGCACATGAGCACATACATTTATACACACATATATATTATTGAATTTTTTCAGTTGACCTTATTTTATAACTATTTAAAAATTGTATAATATTTATTAATGGGCATAAGAAAATATATTTAAATATTCCTCAACAGTGAAAAATTTCAGTTGTTAAAAGTTGTTGAGCATGTTAGATTATGCAAAACTAAACTTTTTAAAAATTCATTTTAGGAATTCTTTTATTTTTATTTTTTACTTACAGTTGACATGTAATATTATATTAATTTCAGGTGTATAGCATAGTGGTTAGACATTTATATAATTTAGAAAGTGATCCCCCTAATAAGTCTATTACCCACCTGATACCATACATAATTATTACAATATTATTTACTATATTCCCTACGCTGTCCTTAACATCCCCTGACTATTTAATAACTGCTAATTTGTACTTCTTAACCCCCTCACCTTTTTTTCCCAGCCTCCCTAACCAAGCCCCCTCCCATCTGGCAACCATCACAAACTAAATTTTTAAATGTCAAATATAATTGGATAAATTTGTATACATTTTTGTTATATTATTTGAATTGATATTTTTTTCATCACTAAGCTTTCAGTAAGTGCACAAGTATGTTAATACTTATACACCCGACAGAGGTGAGAGAGGATCAAAGTGTATTTGGGGGTAAGGGTGTTTATGACACGATGGCCAGTTTACTGTTATGTGAATCAATGAACATGTAAGAGTTCTAGGGAGCAGCTCCCTACTTAGCTGGCAAATGTTAAAGAGTTATAAAGGACTTACCAAAATATTTACTCTTGATTAGTCTGTCAAAGAGCTCTAATTTTCCTGTCACTCCTTAAAGACCTTCTCAGGGTGCGGTGCATTTTAACTAGGCTAAAATAGATGTTTACTTAAGAAAAGTAACTATTGCCCCTATAGGAGATGTCTGGAAAGAAAAGTAACATTATCAAAAACTACTCTATCGAATTATTCCATTTACATCCATTATCATTGAAAAGAATGTATGGTCCTAAAGAAATGGGACTTAAGATAGACAAATTTTGATTGCTAGCAGAGTGCTGAAATATATGGAGGTGGTAACAAATGTTAGGTGTGGATATACAGTGAGGTGGTATTGGGTTTCAGCCTGAACATCAGTGAGAAGCCTTAATGCCAAGTATCATAGGCATTATCATGTCCACAGCAATGTCAAAGGGCTGTGTCCAAAAGCCTTGAGTTGCATGTGTCTGCAGCTTATAGATATATTTGAAGTTATCCTGGCCAGGACAGGAATTGAGGTAAATAGTCTGAAAGATTCTACCTTTGTTCTTTTCTATATCTTCCTACAGTGCACATATCATAGTACTAAATATCAAACTGCAGGATTTTTCTCAGTAGCCCTAGAGTCAAGCAATTTATAAGTGGTGTCAGAACATACCAGAAAATACATGAGTGAATATGAAGGGCAAATTTCCATCTTAAATTTAGAGAAGGAAGAGACAGTTGTTTGTATATTGCAAAATAAGCCCTATTTTTGTATAAGCAAAGAACAGTTAGTTAACAATCAGTCACAATCTCAAAGCAATTTGCTCTCATAAATAATTACCAAATATTTTTATAATCCTGAATGCCATTGAAATATCCCAACGTACAAATAGATGTTTTTTCCCACATAGAGAAGGAACACTAATGAAGCAGGCATCCAAGGCTGATGAACCCACAGTCACAAAGCCCTGAGACCGTTTTCCTGTTCATCACAGCAGCCAATTGCAGAAAGAGCAATTTCCTCATCACCAAGGATTTTCCTCTTTCCTTCTTAGTTGTTCTCACAAAACTATTCAACATTTCCTACTTGGCTATTAAACTGCCAATTTGCAAACATAAAACTACCAGACTGCTGAATTTAACTGATATAACACAAATTTGAATGGTAAGTTTGAACAAATTTCCTGGCTACTTTGACATTTTATGGGCATAACTATGCTATGTTAACTCTACTCTTCCATTTTGTACTGGGAATCAAAAATGGACAAAAGACAGAAAGAGAAAAGGAATGTAAATAAAACAGAATGCTGCTTCAGCTTGCCATCTTTAGACTCACTAGCACTGTGGTAAACATTTCAGTACAAAAAGTTGTAAACTCTTGGCTAGAATCAATTGAACTGAATTAACAGTTGTGGCATGGTGGCTAGCTGAACATGTTATGAACACAGACTGGCCAAATTTATTGGCTCTACCCCTCACCATCTGTGTGACCTTGACCAATCACTTAACTTCTCTGTGTCTTATTTTCTGGTCAGTAAATTGGGATGATAGTAGTACTTCCCTCACAAGGTTGCTGTGAGGATTAAGTAATATATGTAAAAGCTAACAGAAATGTATCACACTCATGGAAAGAGCTTCATAAATGTTAGCTACTGCTATTATTTTTTATCATATTACTATGATTATGATTATTACTATTGACTGAATACTTATAAGGTGCTGCCAATGTCGGAGAATCAAAGAAACATAAAATACATGGTCTCTGTTCTCAATGACCTTCAGTGTCATGAGACATAAAAGCCCCACTGAGGAAAAAGTTAGAGAGCAAAGGTGCTATAGCTGTAACTCTCATTACTAGCACAATAAAAGCTCCAAGAAGGTCAGGAGCAGTGTGGGCTGGTCTGGTATAAAAGGATTCTTGGAAAGGCAGGAATACAGTGCAAGCCTTGAAAAATTAGGAGGCTTTCAAAAGTTGCTTTAGGATCGCAATTGGACATGTGGTCCACAGATGTGTTTTGTTTGGCTTATACAGTATTTTTAAAACATTTTAATTAGTTGCCTACATTTAAAATTAGATCATCATCCACTCTGCCTCACCCATTTAATTACCTGCCTGGTTTCTGTCATTATTTGAGTTTGTAACCCCTAATCTATGGATTTAACTCCCATTCTCATTGTCACTGGTAACTATAAGCTTTGGTAAACATATTAGAATGATTTATTTTCTTCAGATAGTATCACAAAGTTCTCCTCCATGAATACTAACAAGAGTTCAGAAAAATTATTTTTTTAAAGTGATCTTTCCTTTAGAAACTGATTTCTAACCAGTCTAGTTTGGATTGGATTCCAGGAATAATTATAAAAAGCATTATGATTTAACTGTTACATCTCTATTCTCTTTCTTATTGAACTATTGAATTAGAGCTTAATAAACTACCTTTTGTAGGCAGAGAAAGAAGAACACATGGCAGTGTCCTGGGAGAACTTACCACAGGTCATAAAAAAAAACTGCAACAAAACAAAATCCTCCTGATAGACTAACTCCTGATTTGACCTTGGTTAAAGCTGGAAGGACTGATGGCATGCATTTAGGAAAGGATAAGAGAAACAAGTTTCTGTCTACATGCTCTTTAGATCACCTCCAATTCACCCTGTTGGTGAAAGAGGGATCCCAAGCACAAAAAGGTTTGAGATGGCCAAATGCGCAGCCCCTGACACTAGACAGACACTATTCATAACAGGGTATACAAGGTGTGACAATTAAGTCCACAAACTCATCCTAGAAAAAGTACTGCATAGTTCATGCTGAATATCACTACATTCACCTTCAAGGTACTCCTTTGGAAAGATGCACCAATGTCAGCACCTAGTCTACTCTTCAAAGCAATTCTAGAGTCTTTTTCTGGAATGGCCATTAGAGCTGTCATTGTATCATAATTGATGTCCTGAAGGTCATCAAAATGTCTTCCTTTGAATATTTCCTTTACCTTTAGGTAAAGAAAAAAGTTACTGCGGTGCCAGATCAGGTGAGTAGGGAGGGTGCTCCAATACAGTTACTTGTGTACTGGCTAAAACTCCCTCACAGACAGTGCTGTGTGAGCTGGTGCATTATTGTGATGCAGGAGCCATGAGTTGTTGGAGAAAAGTTCAGATTGTTTTTGTCTAACATTTTCACACAGATTTTTCAGCACTTCCAAATCATAAACTTGGTTGACTGTCCAGTTGGTACAAATTCATAAAGTACAATCCCTCTGTTCCCGTAAAAGGTTAGCAACATTGTTTTGACTCTTGATTTGCACTGACGGAACTCTTTTGGTCATAGAGAATTGGCTGACTTCCATTGTGCACTCTAATGCTTTGTTTCAGGATCACATTGGCACACCCATGTTTCATCACCAGTGATAACAGAGACCGAAACATCATCTTGCCTCTCCAAAAGGTCTTGGCAAACTTCGACTCTCCTTTGCTTTTGTTCATCAGTGAGCTCCTTTGGGACCATTTTTGTACATACCTTTCTCATGCCAAGATTTTCAGTGAAGGTTTTTCTAACTGTTTATCCATCTATGTTTACTTGGTCTGCTGTGCTTCTCACAGTTAGCTGACTATTTTAAGACACAATTCAACGAATTTTTGCAATGTTTTTGTCAGTTCTCATCACTTGCCAGCCTGACCTCTCTTCAGTGACACTTGCTCTCCCCTCAGCAAAACGTTTAACCCATTTGTACACTGGCATTTTCTTCAAGACATTATCCCCATAAACTTGGACTAACATGTCCCTGATTTCACTTCCACTCTTACCAAGTTTATCAAGAAATTTAACGTTTGTTCGTTGCTCTAATTCAACCTCAACATTCTCATGACAGCACTCAAAGCACGCAACGATAATGAACACCACTCACCAAGACACTGCCATAGGTCAACACAAACACAGCTGTGAGAACAGATATACCAACGTTATGAAACCATACCTAGTTGTTTGTACAGTGCTGCCCATGTAAGTGTATAGTGGTAAATTCATGAACTTAATTGTCAGATCTCATAAGTCACATGTAGTCACAGCTAGGGAGGATGATACTATGTGCTATTCAGGGCCACGTGGGGGCTGCACTAGAGAGTGTTGTGAACCAGCAGGGACCGTGGGAGGCTGGCTTTGTAGTAGCAAGAGGGTGAGGTGACCCTTGGGTCCCCACAGGAAGACAGGATTGGCTTACTGAGTAATTTGCTACCTGGCAGAGAAGGAATCATTAGGTTAAAGTCCGTGTGGGATGCAACTGGTGCAGCTGCTTGGCTAACTAGCTGGGTGTAACATTTCCTACTGGGTAGAGTGCAGACCTGATCTAAGGAGGGAACTCACAGCTATGCTTTTGGGGTCTCATGTGGCTCAAAGATATCATGGAATTTCTGGACTTCGAATGCACATGAGTACATATATACGAGGGCTGTCTGGAAAGTATCCAGCCACATCAGATGAAAAATAGGGGCACTCATGGCTGGATGTTTTCTGGAGAGCCCTCATATTTTTAACTATGTATCCTAGTATCTTGAAGTCGGGTATGTAACAGTGTAAGTTTCTAACCAATGGTATTTATGTACTAACCCTGTATCTCTTTGAACATCAAGGTGCTGGATTTTCAAGTATACTTTTTTGATGAACAATTATCATGAACACTGCTTTTCCCATTTCAAATATTGTAATATGAGTGTATCTTTTCCATAATTCTGTATCAAATCAACTCAGATCATGCCTATCCATTCCACTTCTTTTGTTTTTCAGTAAATTCCTATAGGCTGTGCTTGGTAAGTTCAAAGACACAGGTTCTGCGGCCTAAATATCAATCCTCAATCTTTGTTCATTATTTTATAATTCCTTACAGGACTTCTTTCAACATCACCTTGGTTTCCCTGCTTTAAAATTGTGTTTTTATGATCTACAGGAGGTGATTCACATTATGGCTGTCTGACAGACTGACACCCTCCACAGAGAAGCAGCAGATGTCCATAATGCCAGCCCAAAGACAAAGTATAAAAGAATACAACACCAAGAGGGGTGAATGATAAAATGAACCTTAGGACTTTAGGGAAGAAGTTTATAAGGATAGACTTGTATATTAATCCTTCCTAAGGTGCATTAGGCCATTGAGATCCCTTAAAAATGAATTATGAACAAGTTTTTCTGACAAAGATACTTCAGAAAAGCAAAGATAGTATTGTTCGATAGAAGAAATTTGATTTCAGGAAGATTCTGTGTGATTAAAAAGTGAGTAATAAAAATAGCAGTTACATATTTTCTGAATTTTCCACTTGATGTCAGAGTTCCTACTGTCCTGTATTTAACTCAGTCTTGATTACTTTGCAAACTCATCATGCAGGACATACTCTATTTCCTCAAAATGAGTTCTTCACCAGTGGAAAAAACTGACATTGGGTGAAGAACTCATTTTGAGAAAATAGGATATGTCCTGCCTCATGAATTTTCAAAGTGATCAAGTCTGAGGCAAATATATAGGACAGTAGATGAACACTTAATACAACACATAGACAATGCACTGTAGAATTGTATACCTGGAACCTATGTAATTCTTGCTAACCAATGTCACCCCAATATGTCTAACAATAAAAAAGAAGAGAGAACTGAAAAAAATTAGTTATTTTCTGGGATATAAAAATTAAGATGTTAATTTTTCAACAATTATTTTTTAAATAAATGTTCACAAAATATTTTTAACAGGCAATTTAAAACTATTACTTGGTCTCCACATTTCATAATATATTACCAGTAACATGTATCTGTGGAATTTTTAAAGTAGCACAAATAGTGTTGAACTTCACAATAACAACGATCTACAAGTCAACAGTTTAGGTATCTCATTTTTTCACACATACTCTTTGCCTAAATGTTATCTGTTATCAACACTTTCTTACAAGTCCTGATTCTCACCAAAAAATGAATATACTGATCCTTGAAGAAAAATTCTTTCTCAGGTGACTCTCATTGCTCCACAGAAAACACAATGCATTCACTGCAGAGTCAGAACATAAGGCTTTCTTTAAAGGATTCTAAAAAATTTGGAATATAAATTTAATATCAAGAAAAGGATTTTTGACTTTCCTAATAGAGCTTTTAAACTGATTGAAAATATGGGACTAAATGCAGATAACTAATGTAATGGAAAATTTTTCTAAAGAATGATGTAAGCTTTGTTACACAACAATCATAATTTTCCTAGGACCCTCTTTTGATCAGAGAACATCTAAAGCAAAATGAAGCACATTGCTCTTGAATTAAACATTATTATGAAAAAAGAGATTCTATGCTATGTTTTAATATATCTAAAAAAGATTATTATTTTTCCAGATTTGTCATCCTGAATAAAAATGTATGTTCTTTAATCACATGAACCTTGATAAATTTCTTAATTAACCTGTCAAAAACCAGTCAATGATTTTTAAAATTATCTATATTAGACTTTCTTCCTATAATGCTCTTTTATTGATCACAGGAAAACAAATATGTTCTCCAAGTGGTACATCACACTTACTGAAAATACACAAAAGCCAGAAAATGTTTAAGCTTAAAACTAGATGGCAGAAGTCTTTATACTAGAGTTTGGAACTGCATAAATAACTGGCCTAAAATATTTGAGTCTATCTAACCCATTTTTTTTTCTATTTTCATACATCCAAACAGGAAGTTATGAATCTTATTTCTCTGTGTTGTTTTAGGACACTCAGAACAAATGAGTGAAGTGTACATATTTATAAATGTGTATGCTTCCATATGTGCCTCCCATCTGCCTTAGGCCAACAATATTTATAGCAATAAGTAGATAACATATACCCTAAATTACAGTCAGGGAAAAGTATTGTTAATGTTTTCATTTTCTGTAAACATAAGTGAGCCAAGGGTATTATTTTGTATCATAACTGTGAAACAAATGTGCTACTATCATTTATTATTAAATTAATATTTTGAAGTTGTAATTTTAAAATACTCAGTGATCTTTGTAAGAATAATAGAGGCTAGCCTTAAAGAGATTATAATACACTATAAGAGTGCCACAATTAGGTCACCATGCTATCAATATAAGTTCAGACTTGTATCAATAAAAGAAACTAATACATAAAATTAAAGAGGTATTATGAATTCTTAGACTACTAGGAGTAAATTTCAATAAAATATTCTGATAACATTTTAGGTCTATTTGGGAAAAAGATCCATTTCATTTCCCAGGACATACCTCGTACCAGAAAATAAAGGTGGATTAAAGATTTAGTATTAAAAATAATGATAAATTAGAAGAAAATATAAATAAATATTAATCTGATCACAAAGTGGAAAAAACTTTCTAAGCACACCTGGAAATGCAGTATCCTCAAAGAAAAAGTCAAATAAAAAATTTTAAAGTTGCCACTGACTAATAGGAAAAAGTTACTACCTTTAATATATATTATTTTTTATATTTAGTCTTCCTTTTCCACTTCAACGGGGTACATTGTTTGTACCAACTTTCCCCCTAAAGTCAACTACCATCCCTAAATGATGCATTTTGAAATATACCTTAAAAGCTTTGAAGGCTACCCAGACAGCAGAGAATTATTCACACCAATTCTGGGAGAAAGTATAAACACAAGGGGTAGGCAGAGCCTTAAGAGAATCAAAGATGCTTTTGCCTTGAGAGCATTTCCATAAATCTGCAAATTAGGGCTGCAGTTAGGCAGCATCTAGTTACTAGGGCAGAAATAATGGCATAGAGTGTGCTCAAGGTGATGAATATCAAAAAATGTCTATCCTGCATTAAGTTGAGACACCAAAGACTGGATACTCTGTATAAAATAGTCCTTGTATTATCCAGAAGGAAGATAAACATTGATTTACCTTTGACTTTGGTAAGTTAAGAATGCATTTTATAAATTTAGGGTAACAGCTAAAATTAATAAAAACTGAGTATGTAATACCTGAACTAGTGCACAGAAAAAAAGTGAAATGATAAGAAATCAATCCACAAGCAGGAAAGCAATGAAATAACAATACACACTATTGGAAAACACAATATGATACCAGATTTAATTCCAAATATATTAGTAATTATAGACAATATACATGGCCTAAACGTTCCACTTAAATAATGAAGATTAACATACCGGACCAAAAATGGATTTGCCTGTATTAATAATTATAAAAAGTTTCATTTATCAGAAAGATATAATAATTATAAGGTGTTTATTTCTAAAGACAGATCCTCAAATATATAAAGATAAAATTGACGGACAGACCTGCAAAGAGAAATAAACAAATGTATAATCACAATAATTCTCAATAACTGATAGGAAATGAGAGAGATAAAAAGTAAGAATGTAAGAGGAAGAAGAACAGCAAATTCAATTGACCTATTGGATATACATAGAAACTTGCAGAATAAACATTAATTATGAGCACATGTGAAAGTTTTCTAAATTGACAATATTTAGTTTTAAAGCAAAAATCAGCAAATTTCAAAGGAGCGAAATCACACAGATAGCTAGAAAACGTCTACATATTAGGAAATTAAGAAAATTGTTCATAAATAAGACATAAGTCAAAATTAAGGTATAACATTAAACAGAAAATAATTAAACTGAATTTTGAAATGAACATGAAGGACTACTGAGAGAAAAATATATGCATGTATTAGAAAAAAATTTATGAACATATACGTAAAAAGTCTTAAAAAAAATGGCAAATAACATTCCACAATACAAAAAAGGCATAGAACATGATAACCAAATTGACTGTATAACAAAACACAAGGAGATTAAAAATTTAAAAATCAATTAGCAACTATTTGATTGAGGAGAAAATGATGTTATCATTTTAATAGATATAATAAAGTGGCAGAATTCAAAATTATAATGAATACATAAAAAAAGAAACCTCTTATCAAACTAAGAACAGAGCCAGTCCCTTAAACTAATAAAACTATATATCATACTCAATTATTAAATATTAAAAATATTTCCCTTGTATGTACAAGATGAAAAAATCATACTGGAGGTCTTATCCAGTTCAGTACTGGAATAAAAGGAAATACAAGGAATAAGGATTAGATAAGAAGAAACAACAAACTCATTAGTTATGGATGATGTGATTGCATATGTAGGATTTCCAAAATCTGTAATAAATTCTTTTATTTAATAAGAGAATTTATTGAGATTGCTAGGTTCAAATTTATTTCTACATACAAGTAATAAAGAAATATGAAGATACTATTTATAATTGAATAAGCATAACAAAACTTTAAAGAAGACCTTAATAAAATGTGAGAGGTATTTATGGATCGAAAAACTGAAGATTTCAATTTTTTCCAAATCAATTTATAGTTTTGCTTTATTCCCAACCGAATTCTAGCCAATACTTATTGTCATAGTTATTGACATTGATGAGTTAGTTTTTAAAATTTATACAAATGTCCAATGTCTTCAATATACCTTTGAAGAAAAAGAAAAAGACCAAACTATTTGTAATATTAAATATCAAGATTTATTTTAAAGCCAAAATAATTTAAATGATACGGTATTAACACAGGACTAGATAGACAAATGGAGAAGTAAAACAGGTTGAGTTCAGAAACAGACCCACAAATACATGTACTCTTAAGAGGAAGTACTTCTGGTTAGTGGGAATAAAAGTAGGCTTTTCAATAACATTATCAGTCCTTACAATGTTCTACACCATCTTGCATCCAACTACTCCTCTAAAGTCATTTCCTACCATTATTCATATCCCTCACTCCCCACCTGCTATGCTGTCCTCCTCACAACTGCTCTCACATACCAGGCACAGGCCTGCCTCAAAGCCACTATCCTACTGGTCCTCCTGCATGACTGGCTTTGCCCTCAGATATTCCCATGGCTTCTCCATTTACTACACTTACATTTCATTCAAATATTATCTTTTCAGAGTGGTATTCCTTGACTAGTTTTTCAAAAATAGGATATTTTCTTTATTTTTTATCTTATTAATCTGCTTCATTTTCCATTGCCATCTACATTCTTTAGACAAGATGAAGGACTTTTTTTGTGTCCCTAGTCCCTGGTTCATTATCTGAGACATAACAGATTCTCATAACTACATGAGGGTTGTCTAGAAAAAAAATTCATAAATGCCTCTATTTTCATTACTACATGGCTGAATACTTTCCAGACAGTGCTCATATGAGCTGAATATATGAATAAAATATATGAAAAAACGTTCAACCTTACTGGTAGTCAAAGACAACACTTTAAAGGAGGTAACAATTGGGGACTATATCCAACTAAAAAGCTTCGGCACAGCAAAAGAAACCATCAACAACACAAGAAGTCAACCAACTAAGTGAAAGAAGATATTTGAAAAAGATGGTTCTGATAAGGGGCTAATATCCAAAAATAAAAAGAACTCATACAACTAACAAAAAATAAACAATTCAATAAGAAATGAGCAGAGGACCAGAATAAATACTTTTCCAAGGAAAATATAAAGATAGCTAACACATATTTAAAAACACTCAACATCATTAGCTATAAATGTAAATCAAAACTATGAGATACCACTTCACACCTGTTAGAATGGCTATTACCAATAAGACACATAAGAAGTTTTAGAAAGGATATGCAAAATGGTCACCATCATATACTGCTGGTGGGAATATAAATTGGTACAGCCACTATGGAAAATAGTATAAAGATTCCTCAAAAAATTAAGAATACACCTATCATATGACCCAGCAATCCCTCTTCATGGGATCTACCAGAAATTTTTGAAAACACTTATTCATAAAGATGTATGTACCCTTATATTCACTGCAGTATTACTTACAATAGCCCAAACATGGAAACCACTCAAGTGGCCTTCAATGGATAGTTGGATGAAGATGTGGTACCTATATACAATGGAATACTACTCAGCCATAAAAAATGAAATACTGCCATTTGCAACAACGCGGATGAATCTTGAAAGTACGCTAAGTAAAATAAATCAGAAGAAGAACAAGAACCTCATATTTTTACCCATATGTGGGATATAAAATAAACAAACTGCAAGATACAAGCAATAGAATGGTGCTTACCCGAGGGAAAGAAAGTGGAGGGAGGACAAAGAGGGAAAAGGCAATCGAACACGAGATGAAGGAGATTAGACTTGGGGTGGTGAGCACACAATAGAGTATATAAACATCGTATTATAAAGTTGGGTACCTGAAAAATATGTTATTAATCAATGTCACGCTCAATAAATTTAATAATAGTAAAAAATAAAGAAGTAAAGATAACATTTTCTCTCTAAAATAACAAAGGCTTTGAAATTTAAATACTCATCATGGTTAGGCAAGGAAAGAGATAGGATCTCTAGTAAACACTATAGAAGGACTTCTGGAATAAAAACCGACAGATAATCAAGAGCATTTACAATAAATTTTCTGACAATATTCTATATGTATCACACCCACACCCAAAAAGTAATTTTAAAATGTGGTTGTTATATAAACAATGTTATTTATTGTGGCATCAATGATAAAAATATGATAAAAATAATGTAAGCATCAACAAAGAAGATAACACCTAAGTAACCTTTATAGTTTCCTGCGATGCAATATGGAGCATGATTTAAAAATGATGTTTATAAATAACTTAAGTAATGTTGAAAAACCATATAGTATTATGTGAAAAGGGTAAAATATAAAATTATTTGCATAGTACAATACTGAGGAAAGAACTATGATATATTACATTGAAATATAAAAGTATATGACTAGTAATTATGAATGAATATGCATTGTTTAATTTTTAAATAATTTTCTGTATTTTTCTAAAAGAAAAATACTCGGAAGTCCTTCATTAGCAGCATCCCCTTCATCAAGAGATCTTTTGTTTTTCTCCAGTTTTTTTTTTCATAAATCAGTCAAGCATATTGCAGTTCTACTAATAGTCTTAAATGCTCTCATTGATATTATGCCAGCCACATCTCTGTCAGACCACCTGACACACTTCAAACAATTCATTAAATCAAAAAAATTCTTTTCCTATCCTCTTTTACTTTGACATGCTTCAACCAAGTAGTTTTCCTTACTCATAGCTGTATGCACTTCCTCTGCTGAAGTAAATATGAACCTAAAGATATGCCTCTAACTGAATTTTCACAGACCAGTATGATCCCATCCCTCTTCCCTGCCTCCTGTTTCTATCCACCTCATCAGTCACCTACCTTGTAAGTCCTGCTGTTAGCTGGTCCAGCACCTCCAGGTACAGCAGCTTCTGCTCTTCTGAGGGACTGCCTTCATTCACTGCACTTTGACTACAGCTTATTTGCTCAGCTCACGCTGTAGAGCAAGGAAGACCACATGCTGGAATGACTTCAGGGGGTGCAGTCAGCGTCCTGCTCCATAGCTAGACCTTCAAAATGAGAACCGAAAAGGAGACTAAGTATGTGGGTGTTTGTTCCAACTGCAGTCAACTTCCACAGCTCATAGGGGCCTATGTACTTTGAAAATTCCAGAACCAGTTTTCTATCACCTTGGACTTCTACATACTTTCTTGGTGCAGACGGATCAGAGGCAAAGTTATGCCCATCCCCTAACTTGATGTGAAAGGAGAGAGCCATTACCGATTGAAATCACCAACAAAAGGCTATCTCATTTTGGCAAAGAAAAGAATAGCCTATTTTCTTTCTTTTTCTGTTCTTTTGGCTGGCTTAATATTTTCTTTAAGATTTTCATTAAAATATAGGTAAGATACAATATTATATCATTTTCAGGTGTACATCCGTTATTCAACATTTCTATACCTAAAGAAGTGATCACAGTAAGTCCAGCAACCACGTGACACTGTACAATGCTATCACAATACAATTGACTATATTCCCCTTGCTGTACATTACATCTCCATGATTTGTTTTATACCTGAAAATTTGAACCTTATTCCCCTTCAAATTTTGCCCCAATTTTTAAAAATTTAATTATAATTGATATTCAAAATTATTTTATATTAATTTTAGGTGTATAATCTTTGAGTTAGACAATTATATAATTCAAGAACTCATCCCCCTGACTAATCTAGTACCCATCTGGCACTATATAATTATTACCATATTACTGACTATATTCCTTATACTTTACTTTATATCCCAATGACTATTTTGTAACTACCAATTTCTATTTCTTAATCCCTTCACCTTTTACACCCTGTTCCCCAAACCCCTCCCATCTTTCACCTTGATAAAGCTAATACCTGCCTGACATCATAGTTATTACAGTATTACTGACTGTATTCCTTGTGCTATACCCTGCATCCCCATGACTACTTTGTAACAACAAATTTATACTTCTTAATCTCTTCCCTTTTATAACTCACCCCCAAAACTCACTCCTATCAGGCAACTATCAAAGTGTTCTCTGTTATTTACGAGTTTGTTTCCCTTTTATTTACTTTGTTCTTTAGATTCCACACACAAGCAAAACCACGCTACATCCATCCTTCTCTGTCTGATATACCTCACTCAGCATAATTCCCTCCAAGTCTATCCATACCTCCACAGATGGCAAGAACCTATCCCCATCTATATGTGAGCTTCCTTGAGTTTATCTTTGGGACTATGCACTTACTGGGCTTGTATATTTATTTCCTTCACCAGATAGAAAAGTTTTCTGTCAATATTTCTTCAAATAGGTTTTCAATTCCTTGCTCTTTCTTGTCCTTCTGGTAACCCCATGATGTGACTGTTATTAAGCTTGATGTTGTTCCAGAGGCCCCTTAAACTATCCTCATTTTTGGGGATTCTCTTTTCTTTTTGATATTTTGATTGGGCATTTTCTGCTACCTTATCTTTTAATTTGCTGATTCAGTCCTCTGCTTTATCTAATCTACTGTTAATTGCCTCTAATGTATTCTTCATTTCAGCTATTATGTTCTTTATTTTTATTGGTTCTTTTCAATGTTTTCTATCTCCATTTTTATGTTTCCTATATCTTTGTTGAAGTTCTCTCTGAATTCATTGAGCATCCTTATAACCAGTGTTTGGAATTCTCCATATGGTAGATTGCTTGTCTCCAATTTTGTCTTGCTCTTTTTTAGAAGCTTTGTTCTGTTCTTTTATTTGAGACATGTTTCTTTGTCTCCCCATTTTGGCTGCCTCCCTGAGTTCGTTTCTATGTATTAGATAGGGCTGCTATGTCTCCTGGTCTTAGTAAAATGGCCTTATATAGTAGATGTGCTGGGGTCTCAGTGGCACAGTCTTTCTGGTCACCTGAGCTGGGTACTCCAGGTGTGTCCCTTGTGTGAGTTGTGTGTGCCCTCGTGTTATAGCTTAGCCTTTGCACATCAGGAGGAGGACCTGATCCTTGGGCTGACTGGTTAGAAGGACTGGCCAAAACTACAATAGAGGTGCTGTTGTACAGGGGCTGAAACTATGGATCAGGATTCATTTTAGCAGGGCTCTGGTGCCTGCCTAGTCTGCCCTTTGGGTTTGTCATCCTTGGAAGTGGACAGGTGATGCTCTGGCTGGGTCCTAAGCTGCCCACCAGATATACAAGCCCCAGGGCCTTCTGGGTAGGACCCTTTTGCCTCCAATTTGAGCCACAGCATGTGTCCTGTTCAGGGCCACCTGGCAGTAAACACAAAGCAATCCATAGATGTCTAACGCCCATGTTAGGCTTTGAGGTGACTCAAGAGGCCAATCCAGGAACTAAGGCCAGCTGCTGCAAGTGCCAGGATTGGGGCTATTCAACAAAAATTACAAGACATGCTAAAGCTAGAGGCTGCTTGGGTTGTGTGAACCTCTGGGAGATTTTAAGAAAGTTTGAGACATGAGGCAAGGCAGGCCATCTGTATGGAAAAGCCACTGAAAGGGGCTTGATTCTGCCCAAAAGTTGGGTGGGACAGGTTCTCCAGAAATCACCAGGACAAGGCAAATGAATGGTGTTATCTAAATTGATGAAGACTCAGATATGGTAGCCAGCTACTGTGTCTGCACACAAGGTTGGAGTAGGGCACTTGTGTCTGGCAGAAAGCTGCCCGTCCAGCCCTAGACCTAAAGCCAGACAACTCAGTTTCTTCTGTATGTTCCTAGTGCCTGGTATGCTCCAGCTGCTGCCCCAGCACTGGAGCTCACAGCAAGTGAGTCAGTCCATCAGCAAGTAAGTTCATGTACCAGCCCTTTAAGAGGAGTGCCTGGGACTCCAGCAGCCCTCTGGCTCACTTAGCCACAATCTCCATTGGTTTTCACAGCCAGAAGTGATGCGGACTTCTCTCATCAGCACCTAAACCTCTCAGCTGGTCAACCTAATGTGGGGCTGGAACCCTTCACTCCCCCAAGAGGGCCATCCACAGCCAAACTATCTTTCTCAATTTTTAATGGTCACATAGTGGTGTGGGTTCAGCCTGTTCTGTGTCTCTGCCACTCCAGTCTCGAGGTGGCTTCTCTGTATGTCCTTAGTTGTAGGACTTGGTTTCAGCTACACTTTAGGTGATTTGCAATGAGGGTAGTTCTGTAGTTCAGCTGTAATTTTGATGTGGTTACGAAGCACAGCATTTACCTACTCCACCACCTTTACCGGATCCTAGGAATTTCTGTTTTCTGTTTCACCAATTAAGGTGGCCAGGTTTTCTCAGTGTATGATATTATACACTTGGGCAGTTTCTTTTTGCAGAACACTGTAACATGCTTTATCTGTGTCACCTCACAGGAGTCGTTCTGAGAGACTTAGCTGAAGCAATATAACATGGTCAGTTTCTATTTTTTTATTACCTTCTAGATTTCTTTTTGGCTTTACCTAGTTTATTTTCCTCTTGCTCAGTTGAGAGCATGAAAAATTTTCTCAACAAACTGTACTTTCCCACTTTTATTCACCTGTTACCTTGTCATCACTCCTCCACTGGAGAGCTCTGCTTCCTTTTGAGGTCTACACTGTACATGTGACATCTAGCAAGACATGGAATAACTTCTCTAAAATTGTGTATCAGTGCCTCTGCTTTCCCAATAGCCAATTACTATGGAATGTACTATATTGAGATATTTTAACCTAGCTTTCAATGTTTTCCTTCAGGCTACATTAACTGCCAAATGTCTCTCAAAATAACTTACCCACAGTGGAGATTAATCACACTTAAATCAGGTGAACTATGTATGTACCTAAAAACAAGCTTTCACCAATATAATTATAACACAAGCATATCATAAATGTTTCCCAAGCTGAAAATACTTGCAACAGTCCTTCCTACATTAGTACCCCAATGACCAATGAGCCAAAATAAGTCAAACATGTCTAGAATATAAACTATTAGTCAAGCTTTCAAATTGTGTCAAAATTTTAACTATTGATGGCCTTGTTTCCCTTTTAACCAGGTCAATTTAACTCACATGCTATTATTCAAAGCACTGATAATCTGAATATGGTTATAAAAATAGAAGCTTTCCAAAGTGAACTTTAAAACTTCATCTCCTGTTCCCTTCTCAACCCCTTCTCAACAGTCTTTTAAAAGAATTTCTATGCTGTTAAATCAATAATAATTATGAGCAAAATCAGTCAATCATGTCATATTTATGTAGTCATTGCCAAATTTATTTTTAAACTAACTCCAACTTATTCTAATATAGTCATTAGAATAATGACTGCTTGTTTGTAAGTAATACATATATGGCTTTCACAAGTTCATGAAAAATTGCACAGTTAAATTTTAGAGTAAGAGTTCAATTCTAGGAAAGAAAAAAATTTTTAGAGTAAGAGACAGGATGAAGTCATTAGACTTCATCTTAGTCTAATGAAATGAACTTTCATTTCATTAGAATGAGATGGAGACACTGTAGTCACTCTTTGTAGATCAGGTTTGAAGAGTGAAACAGACTAAAGGACCAAGGGTGATGCCTTCATTCTTGCATGTGTTGAAAGACCCAAAGACCAGACTGAGAGTCCAAATATAAATCTCATGAAGACACAATGGAAAACACACACACACACACACACACACACAAATCTAGGAGTATAGAGTAGATGTGGGAGGTGGTAATACAAGTACTCAAGGCCCTACTTTCTTTCCCTTTAGCATTTCCCTCCCTGAAACATTAAAAGTCCACTGAGAAGTTAGACAAAAATTCTCTCCTTGGAAATTTCCCAGGTTTGCTACCACAAGGTGAAGGTCTGGGATCTGAAAAGAAGACACTAAGTGCTTTGGCAGTACCACAGCCCTTTCCCAAGGCCCAGCAGAAGGCCGGAGGAAAACAATACACTCCTCCACAGCCAACTCTTCACTCACCTCCCTGCATTTTCTGCAGGAGAATGACTGCTGTCCAGCCTCTGATTTCGCTCTTGGCCTGTCATACTTTCTTTTTAAATTGTAAAAGCAATGTGCTTAATTCCTTTTCCCGTATTTTAATAGTCATTACTCTTTCATAGCATTGCACTGTTTTCCTTTAGAAGCAAAGTCACTTCCAAAATAAACTGGACAAACCATACTTGACTTAAACATATGTTTTTCCAAGCAGTTTTATTCCATCATTTGAGAATTCAGCAACAATCTGCAGTCCTAAGTGGCATCAGAATACACTTTTACTATAGAACTGTCAAACTACAATACAGCTGGCAATAAAACCTAATAGGTAAATAAAGTAAAACCCAATTTCATTTTCAAAGGGGTAGTGCAGCAATATTTTAACATGTAATTCTGATGCAAGATACTAATATATTACTAAAAGCATTTATTTGCAGTTTGTGTACCTTATTCCCAGGCCATAACATTATTTTGCTTAAGCCGTGTTTTTTTGTTAACATTATAATCAAATTTATAAATAAAAGCGTGAAATTTGGCCAGTCGGGAAGGAGCTAAAACAGAATCGTATGCACAGCAGATCTCAATGATTTCTCTGGAATATACTAAAATACTGCCGAAGTTTCGGGTTGCAACAAGTAAACTGTTAATAAATTTTCCTATATAATGGGGGTGACTTTCTAGTTGAAGAATTTTCTGTTTTTGTTTTCTAATATAAATGTATATCTTTTTATTTTACTCCCTGTTTTTTCACCCAGCCACTGAAACTGCATAATCAACTATTTATCTTTTGTTGGGTTGCTTTCTGTTTGTAAATTTCTCAACTCAGTGTGTTTCTTGAGGTGACTATATATGTCTCACTTGCTGTGCTCAAGGCACACAAGTGCATTTATTTTATGCATGAAGCAAACAAAACACGGATGGGGTCTGTTTTCTTCAAGAAGATGACATTACTTTTTGGCTCAAAGAATGAAAACAGTTCTCTTTTTAAAGAATAATTTCTCTCTGTATATTTGATTTGGGACAAATATACAATACTATGAAAATACAGCAATGAAATTGTATACTTGTACAATACTGTAGATTTGTTAAAAGAAGCTTTGTCCTTTTATTTTTTTCATATATAACTATATAAGAAAGGTACTGAACTCACAGAGTTCTTCTAATAAGCCACCAATGGGAAATATAAATGACTTCCATTTTGCTAAAGGGTCATCTAATAAGGTCCAGAAAAATTCATACTCCACTTGCCATCCTCATGTTTTTTTCGTTGCAAAGATATTCTTCAAATTTTCTGAGTTGACAACTATTGCTTAGACAATTTTTTAATCATATTGATAGCTACAGTTTCTGTCATTAGTAGGGCAAATTGACAAATTATCAATGACATATTTATGCTATCAATGGCTCCCCTGGTAGCCAAGCTGTTGGAAAACATACTTGAGTAGCAATATGTATAGAACATATTTGTTCACCATCTGGTTGTCTGGGTTAAATCCTAGAGAGAGTTCATTGTTTGAAGTAGGCAGGGTTGAGATTGTGACTGGTCTCATGAAATCTCACTAAATGAACTTTCCTATTGTGTGTCAGTGTAATGTTTTCCCAGTGGTAGGCTATGTTGCTTCCCAAAAAGAAACAAGTGAATTCTGCTTATATGGCAGCGCTCAGCCTTCCTGAAAAAGAGTAAGCCTAAGTCAACAGGAAGTCTAGGTATTTTCCCAAATGTCCATTCCCTGAAAACTATAAATATGTCTAAAAACATCAACCAAGAATATGAATCACATCATCTTTACATTCTTCTACATGTGTATTCTTTTCTTAGACTACAGTCATTTGTTAACAGTAATAAGTTTACTAAAATTCGGATACATTATGTATCAAGTTAAATGATTTACGCAAACTACTAAATTGTTTCACGTATATTTCTTTAGCTAATATAAGGTCTGCTACATCACATCAGAAGAACATGGAACATTTTGTCCACTTACAGTGGAACTACAGTAGAGTAGTTATCAACATATACAAAATTGTGTCAAAATTGCTGGGTTTGAATCTCAGCTCTGACATTATGGGTGGCCTTGGGCAAATCGCTTAGCCACTCTGTGCCTTAGTTTTATCATCTGTAAAATGGTTACATTCATGAAACCTCAGTGACAGTATTGTTTTAAGGATTAAATAAGAATATATATATGTAAAGCACTTGGAAATTTTTCCTGGTATTTAGTAAGTAATATGTGCATTACTTGTACATGTGCAAAGTAATATGCACATAATAATAATGATATTATAACTATTATTGTAATTACAAATAAAGGAATGTTATTCATTATCACTTCACTGCTCTGCACAGAGCTTTTTCACGTGAATTACCTTATTCATATGGACTATTTCTCCTCTTCCAGATTGGGAGCTTTCTGAGAGTGAAGATGAATGCCTGCTCCCCTTCTTAAACTTACCACCACTAACACACATTAGTCATGGATCCTGCCAGACCCATCATCACTTCTGAGGGAAACTGCTCAGTCCACCCAGGTACCACTAACTTTGCTCTCCAAGTTGTGAAGCCAAACACAGTCTTCTCTGGGATTGCAAATCATGTGATATGGAAGGAATCAGTGGGTTGGCAGCAGCTGAAAGGTTCTATCAGAAGAGGAAAGAGTTAGAATAGGGCCCTGAAGGATCAGAGGGGGGAATGTGTGTGGAAATGAGACAGAAGACACACTAGTAGGAAAATACTTCCTGGAAGAGAAAATCCGCAGTAGAGGCTAAGGCAGTCCAGAGAAGTAGGAAGAGAAGTGGCAGAGTGAAAGAGAAAGGGACACAGACAGCAAAAGAGCAAGGACCTGAGAAAGTCTCTGCCTAACCTTCCCATCCCAGCGTCCCTAGCCCTCCCCTACCCCAGGCCTGATACAATTTTACTTAAAGTTTCATATGCTCAGTCTCCTGGTAAAGACCTCTGTTAATGGGGTCATTTAAAATGGATTTCTAACAAAGGAAGCTGTATTAACCATATATCTTAGTTTCTGTATTTTTGATGCTTTGGCATCTGGGGCCTTGCTGACTTAGGGGGGACTGCCTGTCCCCAGGGTAGCTACCATATTTTGCCATATATAATGCATACTTTTTGTCCAAATTTTTGAGGGAAAAATAAGGATGCATGTTATACATTGGTCATACTAATTCCATGTTTTTACTTTTTATTTATGCTTATGAGTTAAAAGTGTAAGTCTAGAAATCGATAACAATATCTACATGCAAAATAATACCCTGGAATACTATAATCATTTTTTCCATATAAAAAATTTTATACATAAAATTTCTTATACCTTGTATCTGTTTTTATGTTTTGGAATTATTTGTTACAGAAAATTTCTTACACCATAATTTGTTAAAAAATAAATGCTAAAATTCCTTTATATTACAAAAAAGTACCTAAACATAAACAAAACTTTGAATTAAAAAATTAAAACAAAAGATTTTTTCCCTGGAAATTTGATCCAAAAACATGCTGCACATTATACACAGAGTTCATTATACATGGCAAAATACAGTAATTTCTAGAGAAAACAAAAAGGGCTTTGTACCTTTAATATGCAAGTCAACGAATTCAGGACCCAGAGCTCCAACTGCCTCTCCTTTGGGGCTCTCTCACTCTGGGCCACTAACCCCCTGCCCTAATCACCCCAAGATCAGGAACCAGACAGCTAGAACAGCCCCTACAGCCCAGAGCCCACAGAAATTATTCCAACTACGCAGTCCTATGCCTCCTTGCCCTGCTTGGCCTCTTTCTTCCTGCAGAAAACACAGAGTTTATCTCAGTAGTCCTCTCTCTCTCTCTCTGCCTGCCCATGCCTCCTTTGTGCTGCCCCACGTGGCCCTGCATTGGTGTGCCATCCCTGCTGTTTCCATGGGAGAGTGAGTGTAATAAAAACTTCTCCCTTCATCACAATCATTTCCATGCCTGCATGTCTTACCATACCCACTTAAAATAAATCCATTTACCATTAAAAGAGAAGGTGATACATATTTAGAGTAGCAGGTGTCTCAAAGGTACAGATTAAAGAGGTCAGGGACACCAAAGTATGAATAAATGATTTTGGGGTGTGGAGGCAGAAAATGATTCTCAGAGCAGTGATATTTGAGGTGTATGTTGAATGACAGGTAGAATTCAGACATGTGTTATCGAATGGGGTAGGGTAAAAGTCCAGCACAGGGAGTAAGTAGCCTGAGCACAGGTAGAGGCTGATGAGTATAACATGAAATAAGATGGGAGCCTGACTAACCAAAAGCCTGAGGAAGCCAGGCCTGGAGGAAAGGTGGGAGCCAAGCTGACATTCATGATTCTTCAAAATATTAGCCCTTTATGATGGCGTTAGTAGTCTGAGTGGATGCTATAACCTCAACTGTGGGACTTAAAATTCTTAAGTTGAAGCGCTCACCCCTAATGTGATGGTAGCTGGCTATGGGACTCAGGGAGGAAACTGGGTTTAGATGAGGCCCTCAGGATGAGATGAGTGCTCTCTCACTCTCTCCGTGTGAGGACACAGTGAGAAGGTGGCCATGTGCAGGCCAGGAAGAGAGTCCTCACTGGAGAATCAAATTAGCTGGCACCTCAATCTTGCACTTCCCGGACTCCAGGACTGTGGGAAATAAATCCCTGTTGTTTAAACTATACAGTCTCTGGTATTTTGTTTTGGCAGCCTGAGCTGACTAGCAAGAAAGGGCTCAAACATCATGCCAACTCCCAAAGCGAAGCTTTGCAAAACTTGCCACTGCCTTGCCATGTACTTGCTGACCGGATGAAAGCTGACAGCTGGCAGGAGAAGATGTACATGCAGATAAGGTAACAATAATGGCACAGCTCCCGAGGCCACTTGCCTTTATGTCCTAAACACAATTTCCAGGAGTGAATGTTTCCATCACAGTGTGACAAATGTAATAGATTTTGCAGGCTGCATTTTCAAAAATTAATAATACACATGCTGTGTGGAAACATTACGTTTGGAGGCATGTTTTCAGAAGCTTCTAATAGAATATTATAAAGAAATAATCCTAAAATGAAGGCATAAAGTTTCACAATGTGTGGTTCTAGTAGTAGTGCATGGGAAATAGATTTCTAAATAACTGAAGAGTATGAGAAAGTAACAAAAAACTGGGGTACAGTGTTTCTACTCCATCTATTTTTAAAAATTACTTTAATTATATATTTTTTCCAGAGTACAATGGGGAATCAGTTAGTAGGTATTTATAAAGTATTGACAAGGAAAAAAGTACAGAAACAACATAAGTAATAAACCAGAGAGAAAAAACTAACTTCTATCCCACCAAGTCTCATTCAGAAAAACTTGTGAAAAATAATCTAGTTTTATATGCTGAATTCAAGATAAAATTTAACAACAGGGTAATAATTCAAGGTAGACCTTTCCTGAAATTCATTTACCTAATAGACAGTTACTTGATGCTTATAATTTGGATTACTGTGATTTTTAATGATAGTCACTTGAGTTTGATTTGACTTGTAGCATTATCTTCAAAAAGTCTGTGCCAGGTTTCTTCATAGTGGAAGTAGAAAAATGAAAAAAAAAAAAAAAAACCCAAAAATTTGCTCTTTGTATAAATAATGTTTTTGTTTAACTTATTTACTTAGATAAATAATGTTTATATGCCTGTGTATGTACAAACAATAAAAACCTAAGAGGATTAGATATACATTAAGCATGGATTTTGAGACTATCATACTCCCAGTACATGCAAACAAATGCATTTTGCTTAATCCCTAAGAGGCTTAACATGAGGAATGCATATAAAAAGGAATGTGTACTGGGGCAAAGAAGTCAGAAGGAGCTAAGCAGTTTGAAATTTTGTAATCATCAAAACCAAGATCTTTCTTGATGCTTCCATTCAGTTGTGATCAGTTTCCCTGACTAAAGTATTTTGTAATTTACCACACTAAAACTACACACAGCTTCTGCAGTTTTAGTTGCTCATGCAGTATTGCTATGAATAGTTTTAAATGTACTGCAAGTTGAAATTTGTTACCTATGTCAAATTAGCACTTAGACACACTTCAAATGATGAATTTGCAGAATTCTCCAGATCTCCCCACTATATGTCAGACAAACTGAACTAACAATATTTACTGAGCATCTCCTATGTACCCAGTATTATGTAATGTGTTGAAGAAACATGACATCTCCCCTGTCCTAAAAGGGTTCACCAGACACAGTATACAGACAGGAATCATTAGCCATCAACACCCTTCCTTAAATGTTAACTGCCAAATGAGTGGTTCGGAAAATCAGTGCACCAGAATTCCCACTGTGGGTCACCACTTCACTCAGGGGATTAGGTAAAAAAAAAAAAATTAACTTAATCTGGAAGCATGTATCAGAGGACCCAAAGACAGAACCAGGGAGTTTCCCAGTCTATGAATTGTGTTTAAGTTTAGGCATAAAAAAACATGCATCCCTGAAGAAGTAAATAATATTCCAACAGTAGCAGGAAAACGACTGGTGATTTTGAGGTATTTATTCCTCTCACAAAGGTTGCTTATAATTTACTAAGATTAGCAGTTTTTCTTTTGCTCATTCGGTTGTTTGAAAGGTCAAGAAAGAGATCCAGGCACAAACACATGTGCCATCTTTCACATATGAAAATGAAGCCATAAATAGACAAGATATTTGGAATATTTCCCAGTGATAATAAAGGTTTCTGCTGCATTTAGTTCTATTTCTGCGCATGTCCCCTGTGACCACGTACACGTTTGAGAAGTGTTCACTCATTAAGAGTGCAAGCTTTGGAGGGAGATAGAGCTGATCTCATTTTTTAGCTTGGTTACTTACTACATTATGAGTCCTTGACCAAATCATTTGTCCCCCATGAGCCCAGGTCTCCTGATTAGTTAAATGTGAGGAGTAAACCTTCAGCTCAAAGGAAAATCATGAGAATTCAACCAGAGAATGCATGTGAAGTACCTGGTACTCAGTGGGTACTCAAAAGAAATAGTAAGTAACCAAAGACCACTCTTCTTACAAGTAAATCTGAAAGCTGGCTCCAGCCATAGAAAACATACACCAAAATGACAAATGACCCTCCCTGCTGTCTCCGGGACTGACCAATGGCCTCATTACCACCAGCTGAGCAAACTGGACACACAGCAAGGAAAATAGGAAACATCCAAGGCAAATACTAGGTGACTACAGAAACCTCAAGAGAAATATGACAAATAGGGACATTGGCTAGAAAAGGTCAGATCAGTCAAGGAGATAATAGAGGCCTTACATTAAAGCCACGTGGAGACTGAACTGTAAATGACTTTGCTGAAAATGTTCATTTGTAAGCAAATGCCTACATGTTAGGCTCTTTTTTCCCATTTTAGTCTCTTATCCATCCATAGCCTTACTTCCTCATTTTAGCCTTGCTATACTTCAAATTCCTCCTTCCTCATTAGTGAGGATTCATTGAACAGGCCACAAGGAGACATTTACACTGTCATGTCTGTCAGTAGGAGTCTCAGTGCACTGATTTACTTCACTATCAAATTCAAAACTAGGACCAGAAAGAAATCCTTCATTATTATTTAATATGAATCTATTTCATTAGCTAATTTAAAATCATGCATAATTCATTGCATGCATTGTTCACTTATAGTTTAGCATGTATTTCCCTAGATGGGGTCTCTATATTAGCTTTGCCTCATTATTTTTCTTGCATAAAATGATTGAGATATACAACAGTGCTGTATCAACGGAAATAGGATGGCTCTTTATTCTTTGTCAAATTGGGTCACTGATTTCCCTATGTAACATGTTTCCCGTCTTGTAATTTCAAAACCTTTTCCTATACATTCTCATTTTATCCTCCTAATAATCACGTTTTTGTCTACCTACTGGTGTTATTTTAAAAGCAGAAAAAAAAAAGTCTGTGATACCAAAAAGCAAAGAAACTTAAGTAAAATGCAGTAATAGATTTAAAGCTAGAATTCAAATTTCCTGGCTACTACTCACTCCTCCAATTTTGTAAGCAAAAATCAAAATTTGGGGTTTTATTCTGCCTTGAGAAATTATCTGTATGAACACATTAGTCGATAAGCATTTAGCTATAGGGTTAGTGAATTTGTTTAAGTCCTCTCTATTCAAATAATAATAATTTTAAAATTCTGTCTTAAAATGTCTATTTGCTTATTATGCAGGTGTGGTGCAGCCAGCAGATTGGGAGACAATTGCTACTGAAAAGCCAGTTTGTTCCGAAGAGGCAGCAGAATTCCACTGCCCCACAGGGAAGCACCGGGCTCAGGCAGGAGGCAGAGGGAGCAGGGGGACATGTGGGTAGGAGCCCCTGATATGGTTTCTGTGGGGAGGAGTGCATGGGGCAGGCAAACAGGTTTAGATTGGCTAGTCTGAATAACTTTAGTGGTGCCTGGGGCCTAAGTGCTATTCCTGCTTGTTTAATACCTGGCCCTGGGATGATTAAAGCAGGCAATAGTGACTGATAGTGAGAATCTAATAAAGGAGGTAATGGGGGTGTGGGTTCTGCAGCGATGAGTTTGCATATATGAAGGGGGCCACCACAGGTGAGTCATTTACTATTTCCAGGCAGTGGCTGGCCCTGGGAGGAGCAGTTTCTCTAGGATCAGCAAGGCCCCAGATGTCAAAGCATCGGAAACACGGGGTTAATATAATATCAGGTCATTTATATGTGCCACACACAGTGCTCAGTTCTCAGCATGCAGCATCTCACAAATGCATCCTAACAACCCTGTGAAATATGTATCATTATCATCATCTCTTCTATTATATAGATAGTGGACCTGAGATTTAGAGAAAATAGAATCTTGGTATGGATCACACTGCTATTAAGTGGGGGGGATGAGGACTTGACCCCACGAAGTTTATGCTTTTTAACCACTGCACTGCTCATTCTATTTAGAAAATTCAATATATATCATTGAGGGTTTTAATTTTTTCATACTCTTTCCATTAGTCCCCAAATAGTATCCAGGATATCATGTTCCTAAATTGATCAGTTAGATCAGAGTGTGTTCAGGTCACACAGTTAAGAATCTGCTGCACGACTAGAAGGGGAGATGGGAGTGAGGAATGAAACTGGGAAACCTGAGAAAAGCGTCTTGACTAAGGAGCTTTTGCAGTCAAACTCCAAAATCAGTCTTCTGACAATTATTTTTTATTTTATTATAAATTCTCTGTTTCTTTTCAAACTTACCTTAAATTTGTGTCCAATTCAGCTCTAGAGCACTGTCACTGAATGGCCAAGAAAAAGAGTATCATCTTGAAATCTCAAGATTTCAAAAACTCACAAGAGCATTGGGAAGCTGAGTTTAAAATATTGCAGTGCAGAGCTCAGGAAAAAATAAGCATGTGAAGCCTGCTGTTTGTAAGGAATTTGGAGCCAACTAGAGGATTCACCTAAAAGGAAACACCCAGATCCCTTAGTTGAACTCAGGGATCTACCAGAAGGGCAACGGTTTCTAAAAATGTCCCTTCTGCCAAAGTGATTGGGCCAGGTATTTCCCACTGTCACTGAGAGGGGCTACCAAAGAACCTTTGGGTTCTTGGACTATCATAGTAATTAATTGTGCCAACCTCACTATGAGAATCAATAACTGCATATTCCCAGTAACAGCATCACTGCTGTATCTGTCACCCACACACCCACTTTGCCACAGCCCTGGGAGTCATCAGGGATAGCTTGTGAAGATAAGGGCTCACTGTGCCTGCAGGACCTTTTAAATGTCCTGAACTCAAGAAGAAAGGGGTCCCAGCTCTTTATTCCATTTAGTTCCTGATCCCCTCTCAATTCACAGGTCTTCAGTACTGTACTAACTGACATTCCATAATAGAGGGCTATTTGAGTAGAGGGGCCATGCAATTTATTATCTAAACTGAGATACGTTTGAGGGTGCAAGGAGTCACTGTTAATGGAAATATGGGGACAACAGGCATAACTGTGCTCTATGCTATACAAACAGGAATGAATGAGCATCTGAATTGGGGAAAAAAGATGACCCAGCTTTCCCTGACATTCACGCTGGCTTTGGAGATGCTTATTTTCATCTATAATCTGTGAGCACTCAGTGAACAACAGAGAATCAGTTTTGAAAGCCACTTTATAATCAGATTACTCTATTAGCATTTCCCAAATGAATAAGCAAAGTAAATATCAAGGTTTACACATCCTCCTAGGAGAAATTATGACAATGTTAAAGAATGGTAGGCTTCACAATATAAATATACCCCAATCCCAAAAAGAATCTATAAAACATTTAAGATACACAAGAACTCAAAATATCACTGAGAATATGGAATGTTATAGAGTCAAGAAAAGGTACCATCTATAAGTACAAAGTTAAAAAAAAAAGTCTCGCCCCAGAAATGCTTGACTGTTCAGCTCAAATGTGATTGAAGGGAAATTTAGGAGGTGCTACTGAAACCACTGGCTAAGCAAGACTTAACATCAAAGAGTAAAAAAGGACCCAAGAGCCAACACCCATAAGCCAAGATGCAGGGACATTCCTGATTTAATTATATGTGCAATATTGCTTTACAAAATGTTGATTAACCACATACCCTCAGGAAGTAGAATATCTAGAGGAGAACCATATAAGGTATGCAAACATGCACAATTAAGAACTTGGTGAGTACCAACTAAAGATAAAAGAAAAACAGCCAAGAGGTCTTGACAGAAGAAAATGTCAAGGCTGGCATAAAGTGATTATAATATTGAGGGAGCAAGAAAGATTTCCTGAAGGAAGCAGAATTTGAAACCAATATTGAAAGATGGAAAAGATTGTGACAATTATAGGGACATGAGAGGCATTCTGGACACAGGTAATGATGTTAGCAAAAGAAGAAAGTGGAATATTCCTCATTGCTGGAGTATAAGATCGGAAAGGTAGGTCAGGGGCCAGAATGTGAGATGATCAAGTTAAGAAGCTTCTAAAATAGACTATTCTTACAGCCATTACAGAGGAATGATCGAGTTATCATCTCTAAAAATTTGCCATGAGTGTTGTAATTATTCATGAGAATAAGCATACCTTTGGGAAATAGAATATTGATGGAACTATTTGTACTCTGAGATCCAAAGGTAAAATCCCCTAAGCAGCCCAGCTGTGGGTAACCTAGATAAAAAATGAAACTATAAAATGTTTTTTTTTAATCTAAAAGTAAAAATAGCAAATGTAAGGTTGTAAACTAGCAAAGGATCTCTTTAGATTTTTGCATATTAAAGGCTTACATAAAGCATAACTATTTCTGAATATCATAAAAACTTTAAAAATGCTTTAAAATGCTTTTGAATTTCATGAAATTGAAGGATGGTCTCTCTCCAGAAAAGAAAAACATGGTAAAATAATTAGGACATTAATTCATAATTCATAATTGTATGTCTTATAAACTTTTTACTAATCATAGTAGCTAACACTTAAATGGCGTTTGCTGTGTGCCCGCTACTGTTTAAACACTGTACATACATTTATGGAATGAACACTTTGTTCAAATGAAATCTTAGGCCCCATCAAAAATAATAAGACAAATATATAGGATGCCCTAAGGATCTGCTGGGCCCTGAGGAAACACAACTTTTAAACTACAGCTGAAGACTTCCCCCGGAGGTAAACACTACAAACCCAGTACCCAGAAATGTTTGCATAGTTCCTACTTTAAGAACTATAGGAATACGAAAGAATAGTGGAGATATGTTTACCTGCCCTACACAGAGCTTATATATATTGCTTGCCAACATTTTAAAATCAAGATATTGAAAATTAAAAATTTGGATGTCTGGCTTCTCTTTAAAAAAATTAAAGAATTGGCTACCATGAATACCATCAACTTACATGAAAGCCGTATGGTACAGGGCAGAATCTAGCATGTACCCTTTACAGAGTCTATGTGCTCTGCTCGTGGACTCATCAGCACCCCCATCCAGCTCCCTTCCTTGCTTATAGGTATTGAGTTTGAAAATGTTGGGTCACAGTATAAATTTCAAATGCTGCCTATAGATTATCTGGAGGCATGGCGGGAGTATAAGTTTCTAGATCACAAAGAGGTTCACTTTGAATTTTTTGACTCAGCTAGGAGAAAGTAGAAGTTTGTATAATGTGGCCAACCAGCTAAAATTTGAACAAATAACTGTTTTCCAATTACTTTTCTTTACTTTTTGTTATGTAACCCTTCTATGACAGAATTAGAGTCCAACAGCCTCCTTTTACAGATGTTTCTTGAGCCAGTTGGCAGTGAAATCAATCCTAGCACTCCAGTTGGATTTCTTTATACGTTATTGACCCTTAACATCACCAAACTCCTGACACTTTATTAAGGGCTAAAAATATAAATGTCTTCTGCTGAAAACAGTGTTCTTTTGGTCATTCTTAAATATTTTAATTTATCGCTATTGGATTTTATATATGTTGTGTGTGGACACACTCGTATGTGTGTGTTTATGAGGAAAGAGCATAGATGTGCTTAATCCTTAAATTAAGTGGAAAATTGGGAAGACAAATAGCTCCAGTCATTAAATGTACATATGAAAATGTGCCAACTTTTCGTTTTTAAGAAAAGCACAGTCTATCATTCAAATATGACATCAAGTCAATTTTTTTTCCCTATTTTAAGTTAGTAACAGCATGGATTGGGCATAGCCTTGAACTTAACATTGAGTCAATCCATTAAAGTTTACAATCTCATTCTTAGAATGAAGAAAAGCCTCTGGATTTTCTTGGCTTAGCCTCAAATTCTAATTATAATTCATAAAGGGATTTCTTAATCCAAAAATAGCTTCTTTGAAGTTAAAGAGTAAATAATAAATACTAAGTGTTTCATCTGTCAGTACCCCAGAAGGTTATAGTCATGGCTAGGAAGGAAAATTTCTCATATAGCAAGACTTTTCCTGGCATATCATTGGCCATAGGATCAGCTCTACTCATACGTGAGGGCTATCATAATAAAATACAGACTGGGTGGCTTAAACAATGGAAATGTGTTTTCTCACAGTTCTAGAGACTGAAGAGATCAAGGTGCCCAGAGCTTTGATTTCTCCTAAGGCCTCCCTCCTTGGTTTCCCATTTCCGAATGTGTCCTTTCTTCTGTGCACATGCATTCCTGGTGTCTCTCCTTTTTCTAGAAGGACACTAGTCATACTGGATTGGAGACATACTGTTTGAAACAAGACAGAAAGCAACAGTAGTGTTCTGTTTCAAACAGTACATCGGATCAGCCTACCCCAGGACATCTAATTATTAGGATAGTGGCACCGGCAGGAACTCAAACTCAGTAGTCACATATCTCTGATACAAATTTCAGGGCAGTTTCATGTTCATGTTAGAAGAGAGGGAAACTTGGGACCCCTGGAATAATTATCTTCTTCCCTATTTTAAGGCTAGATAGTAGTCAGAAGAAGTAAAAAAGGTGGTGACAAGAGGCTAATGGACATGAAGTTATTTGAAATATATCTGTATCTAATATATCTAGAGACTATGTTAAAATCTACATGATTTTTACAAAAGTACAAAACAATTACAGCCAAAGAGATACTGAAGGCCAACACATAACTTGACTCAGGGCAAGGTGGAAAGGTAATACAGCAATTGGACCACCACCTCCAATCCTATCCCCAGCAAAGGACAGAAGATAAGGGATAGTGAGCTACACAAAAGATCACTTAGCCTGATGATTCCAGGGTTGTTCTTCACTTTCACTGAATAGGCATCAGATTCAAATTTGATTAATTTAGAGGTTAAATGTTTAGCACATTATTACAAAAGCACCAAGTACCCTGTGCTCAGGGTTTTTTGTTTTTTTTTTTTAATCAATGGAGTATGATTCTTACTAGTTTTGGGTAGTTCACTTAACTGTGAAATTCCACTGAAGACCAGTAGTTATGACTGGTGTTTTTGTGTTTCCTCCAGGCCTCTGACAGATGAAAGTCTGCAGTAGCACAGACTATACAGCACATAACACGGAAACCTCTTTAGCATTACAAGGCCACTAACTACCATTTTCTTTACCACCTGGTTTGACTGGGGAATATTTTAGTAATGTGATAAACCCTTCTAAAGCAATCTTTAGCTTCATTATGGTATAAAGGTTGACATAATTGAATTACTTAGCTGGAAGAAGAAAAAGGCTAAAATATAACTGTCTTAACTATATAAAGGATTTTTCATTAATATACTATTAACTAAATGAAGGATTATTGCAAGTAATCAGGTATTCCACAGTTGCAATGATGGGGAAAAGGTACCAATGGATGTTAGAAGAAAAACTAAGATTAGTTAGTAGGAGAATCTTTTGAAATCATATGAGATTAAATATTAAACTGAATTTAGGAACTGTTCACAAGGGCCATTGCTTTACAGAAATAGTCTCCTAAAATTCTTTAAAAACTTCATGGATCCCTATCTGAAATGACAGTTTTGTTTAAGTCTCTTAAGTCTTCTCTAGCAAAACTGATTTTGGTCATATAAAATGTGCTGGAAAGAAGCCCCATTTGCTGGTAGCACAGTGTGTTATATACAGCATACAAGGGCTGTCCAGAAAGTATCCAGTCATGTAACCATTCTCATTTTATTTACAATGGCTGGAGTTTGACAGACAGCTCTTGTACACTCTATAACTGTTTATTAAATGATAATATGTTAATAGAAAATAAGAGTAGTAGCCAAAATTCTGAAACTTATTTCACTGAATTCACTCTACTGTGGAGCAATAGTAACCAAAATCCAATTTTTCAGGGAGAAGTATACTAAAAAGCATTTGCCTCAGTGATAGATCATGCATTAACTAGAATAAAAGCACTATTGCATAATGGACATTACGAGTCCCTGAAAATACAATTTCTTAAACATATCTGCATCAGCTAACAAACATTTCCCAAGCCCCACCTCACTTATTAGGTGAATCCTCCTGGCATTGGGAGTTTAACATTCCTGAACCTTGAGCTCCAGCTCTCTCTATATTTGGGATCTCATAGACCCAAAGAAATTAGTTGGCCTGAGAAAACATGAAAAATTAGGGCATTTATGAGAATACAGATAGAAAATTTTAATGGCTATCTCTTCAGGGCTCAGCAGCTGGGAAAACCACTTCCTGGTTGATATTTCTACTCCAGATTTAAATTCCCAGGTGTAAATCCAATTGGGTCAGCGAATGACATGTGTCTAGGCTATGGCCAGGGAATGAAAGACTCTCAAGGAGAAATCCCTGGGTATTTTATGAGAAAAAGAGAAAAGTATGCCAGGCAAACAATAAAGCAAAACATAACAAAAATAAACAAACAAAAACCAGGACCATTTTAGTACCCTCTACTTTACAAAAAGAATATGAGCATTTCAACTCATGGAACGAACTATGTCTGACTTAGGAAATGAGTGATATTAACATTAGAAAATGTATCCTGAGAAGTCAGGTCTAGAATCTTTGGAAATGAGTTTTTACTTGCAGTTACCAAATTCAGATGACTGGTTTCTAATAACTCCCTAATTTCTATCTTCTACTTCAACCCACATGAATTTCCACAATGCTGCAAGACAATGGGAGAAAATTTTCAAGTTGCTGAGAACACAGAGATAAAAGAAGGGACATGTGGAAAACAGTGAACTTTTCATCAGTCACTATAAGAGATATATTTTAAACTCCTGAATTAATTTTTCATTGCCCCTATTCCTTCTATTTATTAGTGAAGCTTTCATCTATTCCACTTCAATCTTCTGAGATTTCTAGTCCTGGTTTACTAACTCTCTGAAATTTAAAATGTGGGTCAAGAACAAAACAAAGTCCTTTAATTAATTAATGCTCCTTACAGCTTTTGAATTTTTCCAGTCACAGCTTATTGCTTACTGTCTCCATTTATTTTCTTTTTCCCCAGCTTTACTAAGGTATAATTGACAATTAAAGGCTTAAAATTGATTATTTAATATACATATACATTATGAAATAATCACTACAACCAAACTAACATATTCATTGGCTTACATAGTTACCATCTTTTTATTTGATTTTATTCTTTTTGTGGTGAGAATACAATATCTAATCTCCTAGCAAATTTCAAGTATATAGTACAATATTGTTAACTATAATCAAAATGTTGTATAGTAGTTCTCCAGAGCTTGTCTTAAATGCAAGCTCTAGTAAAATTCCAATGGCATTCTATTTTTTAAATATAGAATTTAAAAAATACTAAAATTTATTTGGAACCACAAATGACCCCAAAATAGTCAAAGCAATCTTCAGCCATAAAGCTGAAGGTATCACACTACCCGACATCAAAATATATTATAGAGCTTCAGTAATCAAAAGAATATGATAAGGATATTGTTTTAAACAAGACATGTAGATAGACCAATGGAATATGATACAGAACCCAGAAATAAACCCGCACATTTACAGTCAACTAAACTTTGACAAGGGTATTAAGAAAACACAATGAAGAAAGGATTATCTCTTTAATAAATGGTGTTGTGAAAACTAGATCTCCATATCCAAAAAAATAAAATTGAACCTATCTCATACATATACAAAAATCAACACAAAATGGATTAAAGACTTAAAAATAAGAACTGAAATTGTAAAACAACTAGTAGAAAACACAGGGAGAAAGTGTCTTGACATTCATTGGTCTAGGCCAGGCATCTCCAATCTGCATGCAGCCCAGGAGAGCTTCAAATGTGGTCCAACACAAATTAAAATGTTACAAGATTTTTTTTGCAACCTTTTTTTTTAGCTTATCAGCTATCATTAATGTTAGTGTATTTTATGTGTGGCCCATGACAATTCTTCTTCTTCCAATGTGGCCCAGGAAAGCCAAAAGGTTGGACACTGCTGGTCTAGGCAATGATTTTTTGGATGTGTCATCAAAACACAGGCAACAAAAGCAAAAATATAAAAGTGGGATTTCCATCAAACTAAACTTTCTTCATGTAAAATGAAACAACCATCAGAGTGAAAGAGCAACTGAAAAAAAAATGTGAGAAAATATTTGCATATTATATAGGGAGTTAATTGCCAAAATACATAGGTAAATTATATAGCAAAAATAAAAACAAAAACTTTTTTTTAATGGACAAAAAACCTAAATAGACATTTCTCAAAAGAAATCATACAAATGGCAAATTAAAAGATGCTTAACATCATCAATCATAAAGGAAACGCAAAACAGAAGCACTCAAGGATTTTCCAGTCAACATGGCAAACACTGTGCTAGCCTCTTCTCACAAACACACCAAAATTACAACTAAACTGCAGAACAACCATCACTGAGAATCACCAGAAATTGAGCTGAACCAAAGCCCTACAACTAAGAATAAACTAACATAACCATTCTGAGACTGATAGGAAGGGCACAGACAGGTTAGGGGCTGGACTCACACCTGTGTGTGATCATTAAAAATTGGGAGGAGTGTATCTTAGCTGTGGAGATACCTCCTGGAGGAGTGAGGAGTCACAGCCCCAAACCAGGATATCCAGCCCAGGGTTCGAGGGCTAGGAAGAGAAGTCCCCATAACTTCTGGCTGTGACAACCAGGGAAGCTTGTTGTTGAGTAAAATAAGGACCACTGGAGTCCCAAGCATTTTGCTTAAAAGTTTTGTCCACAGATTTACTTGGTGATGGACTCACCTGTTCTGAGCTCCAGTGCTGGGACAGCAGCTCAAAAAGCATCAGGGACATGCCAGGAAAAACTGAGTTGTCTGGCTTCAGGACAAGAGACTAGAGGAATAGCTTTCTTCAAGACACTGAACAGAGTAACTGGTAGAAGCCATTGTTTCCTGGTTGAGCCCTCACCCCTCACAGGCAGACTCAGGCAGCTGCCATATCTGAGTCTCCAAAAACCTAGGTAACATTATTTATTTTCCCTGCCCTGGTGATTCCCCAAGACCCTGCCCCACCAAATTTTGGGGGACACCCAAGCCACTTCCAGTGGTTTTTCCATATACATGGCCTGCCATAGCTTATGTTGTGGACTTAAAATCTCTCAGAGGTTCACAAAACTCAAACAAGCAGTGTCTGTCTTGGCTGTGTCCTGTACTTCTTGCTAAGCAGCTCCAAGCTCAGCACTAGTGATAGCCAATCTCAGTTAATGGCTGGGCCTCTCCAGGCATCCCCAAGCCCAGCACAGGTGGTGGCCATATATGCCATGTTTTGTGGCTCATGCCAGTTTCCACAGGTAGGGTATAGGCTGCAGCTGAACTAGGCCTGTAGAGGTGCCTTTCCCAGGAACCCTAGTCACTGACACATCCCACCTCCAAGGACCACACACTCAAAGGGTAGATTGTGCAAGCACTAGAGCCCTGCTAAAGCAAATCCTGCTCTATAGAGTCAGCCCCTGCACAACTCCTCCACTATAGTAATAGCCAGTCCTCACAACTGGTCAGCCCCAGGATCAATCCCTCCCATTGATGTGCAAACAGCAACCAAGGTTCAACTACAACAGGAGGCCACACACAACCCACACAAGGGGCACACCAGGAGCAGCCAGCTCTGGTGACTAGAGAGACTGGGCCACACAGGACACTTACTGCAAAAGACCACTCTGCAAGGCCGAGAGATATAGCAACCCTGCTTAATACAGACAAGCAAACACAGGGAGGCATCCAAACAGAGGAAACAAAGAAACATCTCCCAAACAAAAGAAGAGAACAGAGCTCCAGAAAAGAACTAAACAAAATGGAGATAAACAATGTACCAGATGCAGAGTTTAATACACACTGAATAATTTTGTGACACATCCCCACAAATAGCAAAAGAATCAGAATGAAAGACAGCAATTTCATCCAAGACAATCACTGTTTCATTTACTACTTATTGAACAGCATATTTTCCCAATTCAAATTCCTTACTCAGCAATCTTGGTAAAGGGGAGTCACTAGCCACTTTTTTTACAACTATGTTAATAAAAAAAAAAAAAAGTAGCATCCTTACCCTGGCAAAGCTTTCTTTCCCCCTCCACTGAAAAAGGTTGATTACTTGGAGGGAAAAAAAAAGGAAACATAACTCACATAAATTTTAATAATTCAAAGTAAATTCACAATAAGTCTAAGATTCTTGATGTATAAAGAGTTGTGGATTGTGGTCCACCACCCGTATAAATATACAATTCTGAGGGACAGGACAATTAAGTGCATAGTAAATTGCTTTCAAGAAAGCAGTTACAAACACCTGTAGGTTTAAAACCCAGCCATAAAGGAACAAAATGAAGTAACAAATACAGGGTCTCAAGGTTTTAAGTCTTTCATCATGTATCATTTTCAGTACCTTCTTTATCCTTGAGTGATATTTTTTAACTTTTATGTATGTATGAAGTTACTAAAATTCAGCATAATATATTTTCCTTAAATTCTTACCAAGTTGTTAATAGCATAAAGTTAACACAATTAATTACAACTTTAGAAAGGAGAGACCTCCAATAGTTAATTTGTGTTCTACCATCAAAGTTCTCAAAACATAGCTAATGCCATTTGAACAGGATACAACAAGGAATAACAAGTGCTGGAGAGGATGTGGAGAGAAAGGAACTCTTGCACACTTCTGGTGGGAATGCAAATTGGTCCAACCACTATGAAGGACAATGTGAAGGTTCCTCAGAAAACTGGAAAAGGAGTTACCATATGACCTGGCAATCCCCCTTCTGGGTACTACCCCCAAAATTTAAAAACCTTAGTCCACAAAGAATTATGTACCCCAATGTTCATCACTGTGCTGTTCACAGTGGCCAAAACATGGAAACAACCAAAGTGCCCTTCTATAGATGACTGGATAAAGAAGCTGTGGTACATATACACAATGGAATATTACTCAGCTGTAAGAAAAGATGAAATATTGCCATTTGCAACAAAATGGTGGACCTTGAGAACATCATGCTAAGTGAAACAAACTGGACAGAAAAAAACCAAAAACTTTATAATTTCACTCATGTGCCTAATATAAAACTGAAAGCAACAAAAAAAAACCAAAACAAAAAAACTCATGGATACAGTCAATAGTTTAGTGGTTACCTAGGGGAAAGGGGGGTTTGTGTGGGAGAAGAGGAAGTGGGTGGGAGAGGAGGGAGGAGGAAGCCAAATATATGGTGATGGAAAGAGAACTCACTCTGGGTGGTGAACACACAATGCAACACATGGACGATGCACTGTAGAATTGTACACCAAGAGCCTATGTAATTATTGTTAACCAATGTCACCCCAGTAAGTTTAAAAAAATGGCTAGTGCTTGAAAAATTCAGACACTTCTTTTGACTACCTTAGCAATAAAACTTTATTTTCAAATAAGCAATTTTAAGATCAAGTAATATAGATGATGTTGTCATATACTAAACCTGTAGTTAAGTGGAATGTCACCTGTATTGCACTACTTTATCAATTTAGATCATCCTTATATTTTATCATTAGACTCATCACCATTATTATTCCATAATGTGTTGTCTCTTCACTATGACTTAGAAATAGCATTTAGCATATTGCTTTATTGCTACAGGCCCTTCATCATTCGACACTATAATGAGTTTTACATTTTATATTGCTTTTTCCAAAATAAAATTGCTATGAAAATACATAAATTTAAATATTAATAAGTGTGAAACATGTTCAAGTCATACTGAAGGTTGTATTAGTAAATCATCTTGAGGGAAGAAAACTATGGAGCATCTATCAATAAAGCACATTGTAGTCATAAAAGGTAACATTACTTTGCTCTTAGAATGCTGCTCTAATGCCCTTTTCAAGCAATGTTGACATCACTTGAGTGCTTGTCTTCAGGCAAGAGACATTATTCCATCTCAGTGCATTTCTACCAAAGGGCAAGTCTGTTCCAATAACTTTAGGTAGCCAATGTAGCTTATCCTTCAGAGCTCTGGGTCACTTGTGTGATCTACACTGGTTTCTGTGGACATGTAAATGAGGGCCAGCTACTTAGAAAAGTGAATCTTCATGAACTTTTAAGTTCAATTGCAATGAACTATGGATTAATTAGCTGTTGAATTCTTTGGCAGTTGAAAGCTTTGATCTTCAGAAAGGAATTTAAAAATAAACAGGCCAGGCAAGAAAGGCTGTTTCTGAGCTCTAAGGTGCATTTCAGTGACCCAGAGTCACACCTATTTCTTTGGGAACATAGGTGGTTTAACTGTGCTCTCAGAAAGTTTAGATTAAGTTATGCTACAGGAGGCAGAATGCTCACCAACTTATTGGAAATAATGGAAGAAATTTGGAAAAGATAATGGGTATTTAGTTATTAATATTCTGGACCAGTAGATACATCAAAGTCCCTTTTGCTATTAATTTTTAAATAAAGTCATCTTCAAGCAGTTAACAAAATATCTGAACCTACGAATGGATTTATACACCCAAGTGTGTGTGTCTTATATTGTGTGAGAAAGTGTGTATTTTAAAATTTAACTTACTACAAACCTAGATAGATTTAAGATTGCCAGGAGTTTGACCTTTCAATAATAATGTATTACAGCAATTCTATTATTATTTTTGTAGCTAGTATGATGTTATATGCATTAAAAAATAAAGATTAATCAGTAGTTTCAAAGTTCAAAAAACTTTTCAATATTAAAACTTACAGAATAAAAACTCCAAAAGTGATTAAATAATTTGGTAATTGTATAACTAACCAAAAAAAAAGAAAAAAAATGAAGTGAATAGTGATTTTTTCTGTTCAAAGTACCCTGTAGTGAGGCCACAAAAATGTTTCAGTGGCCTAACCTAAACATGTTTTCTTAACATATTTTAGGTATTCAAAAATGTTTATTGAATTAATGAGCCATTCATTACCTTGGTGTTTCATAAAGTTTTCAACAAATATTCAATTCAACATAGTTACTTTAATTGAAAATCAAGTCATATTGAGCACTCCAACTAGAATCTAGAACACAAGGACTGTCTGGAAAGTATTCACTCATAAAATACAAAAAATAGAAGCATTTATGGCTGTTTTTTTCCTGGACAGCCCTCATATGGGAGCCTTTCACATGTCTTAATTTTGTCTCCCTCTCAGCTGTGGTGGGTGCATTTCTAGACCTCCAGAAATACCTTTTTGGTAAATACTGCTTGTAATTTTCTTTCCTATGATTTATATTAGATTCTCAATTAACTTTTATGTATTTCATTTACATGTTATATATATAATCCCACAAATGGCACAGGCTTATTGGCCCTAAGGCAACATGTGTGTTTTAAATAAGCCAAATGATAACCTCAAAGTAAAAGGTCAAAGGAGGTGTTTCGATGGAAGTAGCAAAGAAAATGTGCAATCATGGGCCATGCAAGGAGAAAAAGAAAGGTTGAGTTGAAAAGGTTAGGAGTCAAGCATCCAACTATAACCACCTTCTACTAATATTTCCTGTATAGTTCACTGCTTCTTCATTTAATCAATTTATTTTTGTGATTTAATAAAAGTGTCTGTGTGCCCATTGTCCGTCACACCCAGAATGGGCCTTCTCCAGTGGTAAATCCCATTAAGACAGGAATACAAGGGCTGTCCAGAGAGAAATCCAGCCATTGTCAATACAATGAGAATGGTTATATAGCTGGATACTTTCCGGACAGCCCTCGCACGTCTCTAACTTTCTCTGAATAATTCCCACAACAGTTCAATGCCAAAGGCAAGCTTGCCTCTTGGTGATGAATCACACATCTTCCATCTTCAATAAAACTCTTTCACTTCAGAAATAGTTCTACAACCTTTGCAATATTGGGCTCAGACCCTGCAAGGACCTCATTGCAACTCTTCTCCACGGTCCCCAGGCTTTTGTTTCGAGGAAACACGCTGCAAGCCAAAAGACAAAGTGTCTGTTTGAATCAACGTGAAGAGGAAGTCTCACATGTTGAGCTTACATATGGTTACTGAACAGAGAGAGAAAAGTACCCTGCTTGTTTTTGAAGTGTTTGGGTAATTTTGTTTGTGCTGCCATCTGGCACCACACCCCTCAGCCCGTATTTCAAATCTCTTTTTCTTTTCTCTTTAGACCAGGCATAGTTATAAAAAGAAGAGGAGACGTTAAAATTTGGAGGTTTAATTATCTTCATGTGTTGAGGACCTAAGACATACCTTCCCTGCCCACGTTTTCTCACATGGACTCACTTGGGATGCCTCTTTTTATTGCTGCATCCGATTGTTGCTGTTGATGCTCATACTGAGAATGCTACCTCCTCCAGACAGGGAGTGTGTAATCCTGGGAACATTTCCAGATGTGGGAATTCAGATTGGCAGTGAAACATACAGTATGATTCATTTAAAATAGCATGTTACATTTAGAAAGAAGGAAGAGACTTTTGCCATTTTTAGAGATGTAACTTTTAAGCCTCTAAGATAGCGCCTGGTAATTTTGATAATGGAGCTTAATGGGGTGAACACCAAAGTCTTGCGAACTTAATGAAATGTATCTGTTTAGGACTCAAATTGATATCAAACATTTTAAACTGCACATAAAAACATTATCTCCCCAACACTAGGACAGCCATGCTATTAAAAAAATAAACACAAACTTCAAAATGTTTTCTTCCTCATTAAATGTCAATTGCTTCAAGGAAAATGAATAAGAAAACACCAATGAGCAGAGTTAAAAGACTATCTTATCTCTGATGGCATAGTTTTTTAGGCATAAAATTCTTTATCTTCTCCATTCCCAAATAAAGAAAAACTTTTGGTCTAAGTAACGGCTTTTGAAACAAGCCATTCATCTACGCCAGCTAGTCAGAAAGAGGCTGTTTGTAGCTCTTTGGCTATCTCCTTGCTGTCAAGAGCCCCTCCAGAAGGCTTGACAGCACTCTGTCTCTTCCCCCAACCTTCCCAAGGAGTTTATGTCGACCTGTAAGGACTAAACCAGAACTTGAGAGCACTTCAAAAACTAGCTGAAATCCAAGCTCAGGATACCATGAAAAAGCAGCACCTGGAAGTAAGAAAATCTTCACTTCCATAGAGTTATACCAAACTTACACTGTTCTTTTTCAACATTAGATAGGTTAGAATGTTTTAAGCTAGGAACCATTGGACAACCCATATGCATAAAAACAAAGTTTTCAACTTCTATTTACATTTTAGTATCTCTGTCAGTAAGATAAAGACAGTCAATTTTCCATTTGGAGAACAGTGAATGATAATGGCATAATTAATATTAATAGAGCCATTACATCTCCGCAAATCATTTGCATATTTAAATGAATACTCCATCCCTTCCTCTCTAGGCTATTTGTGCATTGATATTATAATCTTTAGATCTCTATTTTAACTTCTGAAAGCAATTTACCTCATCAGTTTAATATCAAAGATAAAACTGGAAAATCTCATTTAAATACAATTTTCATTTTTTATTTCCTTCAAGATTTCAAACATTTTTGTATAACAGGCACTCTCCTGCTGCACTGTTCAGTGCTGGAGCAGGTGCTCACGTTCTACCCCGTCTACCTGTACCCACCACTATGCAGGGCTCTCACGAATTTAGAGAAATTTCTTCATAGAAAAGAAAGCAGAATAAAAAAAATCAGATGGTGGACCAAATGGCAAGAAGGACAGTATCGCCTCCAGATAATGTATTTATTTCATACACCTAATCTGAAATCCACTAAGCAATGAGAGGTTGTGTGTATCTGTCAGGTGCAATACTGGACAGCATTTCAGAATGAAACTACAGTGGAGGAAAAGGATGGATGCCCATTCCTGCAAAAAAAAAAAAAAAAAAAAAGCTCTGAAACTGGGCTGAATCAGGGCTAAATCCTTTTCAGGCAACATGATGATTTTTTCGATGGGTGGAAACCCTTGTTTATGGTTTATGATCCATAATAACAGAGACATAAGCTAAAAACAGAGGAAATCTGATCTATGAAATTTGAAAGCTTTTTAAGAAGTACATTGATCCTTAACTTTTAAATGAGGAAAAAAAGTATAAAAAAAATCATATTACAATTGTGACTCTTTAGATTTCTTACTCATTTGCACTAAAGGTCATTCTTCTTTAATATCTAGTAGAAAGGAATACCATTTCCACTAAAGAATTCAGAACACTTGTAACACAGGAAGAAATTGACCGAACTTTGAATAAAATCTCTTTTAAAACGTAACTAAAAACTATGCAATTTAAATGGATTATTTAAATGATTAGAGTTATTTCAGGTTTCTTTTGAAACTTGTAAGATGGGCTATTTCCAGCAAACACAGCAATAAATTATTCTCTGAAGAGAAGAAGAGAGAATCAGAAAACAAATTGATACAACTTTTTTTGTGTAGGATTTGCAATTGGCTCTATTTTTTATTTAAACTTTTGAAATGAGTAAAATCCAGGTTCAAATATATGCTACACCGTTTATTATCTGTTTGACTTAGTACAATTTGGTTTCTTTGGTACTTTACCCCAACCAAATAAAGGCATGACCCAGTGTTAATATTCTCTGTGATCTCAGACCAAATAAGATAATGTATCTAAACAGATGTGAGATGTTTTAATGCACTCCTCAGTATGAGTTCAATAAAAGTCACCTAAGGGCCTGAAAATTATAGAAAGGACTTTACTAACTAAATAGACAGTTGAGACCCCAGAAACAATACCAACCAAACTTACATTCTGCTAAATACTTTATTAAATGTAATTTTTTAAATCCTCTCAACAATCCTATAAACTAGGTACTATTATTGTCCCCATTTTGCAGATAAGGAAACAGAAGTGTAGACCAAATGAATGATCTTCCTTAGACAGTTATCTTAGTACAGTATGATTATAATATAACAGTAGTTGAAATATAACAGAGGTTACTTGTTTAAAGTAAACCCCTAATTTGATAACTACAGGGCCTAATAGAATTAATTTTGTTAATATTAAAAGAAACAAATCCTCAGTTGTCATGGGAAGAAATTTTTTACCACTACCAAATATTCAATAATAACATTTCAACTCAACTCCATCTCTGATTATGGGGGACCAGAGAGAAGATGGTATGTCTGTGTGTGACAATTTGTTTCTGTGGCTTATTGAACTACTACTCATTCACATCATTCAATCTGTATTGAAAATGTGAAAGCTGTAGTGGAAATTGCCCACCAGAAATTGAAAGATTCTATTTGTCTTCAAACTCCCTTAGATCTACTAAATATAATTTTAAAAACCAAGCCACAGACTCTTTCATGATCATGATTTCTACCTGAAAATATTTAGAAATTATCCAGACAATACAATACATAAGCAGAACTGCATCTTAAACATATTATTTTCCCTGCATTATCTGTGCCATGAAATTGTGCCATTTTTATTTAATACCATGATAGCACAAAGAGATCATTTTAGTTCTAAAATATATCATGGCTTCCATCTTTAGATTATTTTTAACTTCTGATGGCATCGTCATTAAAAACAGAAGACCATATTTCCATATGATTAAACTAAGTCAGTTTACCTACTTTGTTGACTTGAAATCAGATTATGCAGTATGCTGATTTTTTAAAAAGCAGGATATGATAGTATTTCTTCTAAAAAGATTAATTATCCAAGAGAATTTGGGGGAGAAGAGTATTATCACAACTACAATTTTATAACTGCATTGCATATGCTGTCTTGGATGTTTAGCAATTTGAAACAAATGGTAAGACGTAGCCTGAAAAAAACAACAAAAACTCTTATATTGAAAATATTTAGCCAGGTTCTATAATAGCATGCAGCTATGAATACGCCATCTCTACTATTGTGTATTGGAACAGTTGAGAAAAACCATGTACAAGGCAACGCCAATCTGCTCCAGGAATCTAGTGGTTTTTCACTTTTAAGTACACAATAGATGTGGTGTGCTAGGATCAGAGTTAAAGTTTAATGAAAAGCCCATAACTCACATAATAATCAAGTGAATGTATATATGATATAAAATGATATAAAATTTACTCAAAATGATATAGTATTTACTAAGTAAATTGTATAGCCAGCTCTACTGTTCTGATTGAATCCACACATTACCTACCCAAAATTTGGTACTAGCTGATTGTCTGAACTGACTGTAGGTGAACTGTCAAGATGGATTGGTTAATACAGAATGAATTCATCATAAATCAAGAGGCCACATATCCTGAAATGAGAATTAGGGAAATTTCAAGAGGGAACTAGGATACTGGAAATAGGATAAGGTATCACACTTTTGATAATTTTTACATGAAACCCTGAAACTAGATTATCTCTCCCAGGCTTGCTCTCCAATTGATCTTCAGAGCCTGCCTAGGCTAATCAGTAAATCTTATTCAACTTTTCTGTGTTGAAATGAACATACTTGTAGATGAACTGTTAAAAAAAAAAAAAAAACATAGACAATGGGAAAGGTGCATTGGACTTTGAGTCATCAGCATTTACAAGTTTGTCAATCATCAAGTACGTAATGAATATCCATAAGTTATACAGCAAAATTGTTCAACTAAAATGTGATTTAATTTATTGTTAGGGTGACCCATTATACTGTTGAATCAAGAATAGTAAACTTCAGTAATTTAATTCCCATTGCACCCATCTTTTTTGTGTGATCATGCATGAGGATTAAAGGAGATTAAATATATAAAGCTTGTAACACACTGTTTGGCTTATAGTCAGCACTAAACAAATATTATATAAGAATGGAAGAGATACTTTTAAAAGATTAGATGGTTAGAGAGGGTTAAAAAGTCAAATATCAAGATAATAAAATTCTGGAGACTGATGATAAATCAAAAACAGTATCATTTCAATATAATTTAAAATTTTATAAAGTTTTTCTTGATATGCTTACTCAGGAAGTATGTTTTTTACCACCACCCCCCCAAAAAAAGATGTCAGTAGTGTGAAAACCCTTTTAAACCACTATAGAATTCTAAAGAAATTTTCTAGTAACTAACATAAGGTCAATGTTATATCAATAAAGTTAGTAGAGTATTTACTTTTCAATAGATTTCTTTGTTTTATGTTATTAGCAACCTATTATTGTTATCTCATTTTGTATGTGTCTATGTTTCACCTCTTCTCTGTAGAATGTGAGCCCATTAAGACTCAAGTACATTTTCTTCTACCTCTGTATACCTCCTACAATAGGGCCTTGCCAACAGGACACACCAAATCAGTATTTGTTTATATAAGGATATTACTATTTCTTTCCCAAAATTCCAATATTCCTATATTTATTCTTCCATAAATATCACTGAGTATGAACTCCTTTCACATATTAATTTTTTGGCAGAGTTTCTTCGTAAGTTTTCAAATACATAGTTTAAACACAGTAAGCAATAAAAGATGATAATACAGAAAAGCATATATCTGAAAAGTACATACTTGTCCTGGTGCAATTATTTTCTAACTCTGGGAAACAAAGAAAATAAGTTGAAATAAAATGCTTTCAAATTACAAGAAAACGTTAAATTCTGAAGCGACAGCTTATAGTAATTCTACTACCAATCTAACAGTATTGTTTTTCAAAAATATAGAAACAAAAATTTTATTGTTCATCTACTTTACTTCTAGCATTCTGATATTTAACAAAACAAAAGAAAGAGTTTGAATATTACAAGCCAACACATAATTCAGCCTTGTGCCTCTGTAACTATTTTCTTTACGTCTATCTGATATATGTTAAGGAATTAGATTATAGAAAACATTTGCATAGATCTAGTGAAAGACTAAAAACAAAGTAGCTAAGTCTTAGGTAAATTAAAAATGCCAGTTACCACTGCATACATTGAGGGGCTTGCCAGGACACAAAATATTTAGTCCTGGGTTCTTTTGATTGCAAGATTCCTAAATCAGTCTTAACAAAATACCACACTATTTGGCGTCAGGCTGATTGCTGATTTAGAATGTGTATTTCTGCTGACCCAAAATGCAAATGGCGTCCATATTTCTGTAGCTGTTTACCTGATGCCATGCCAATTTAGTCTCATGTGTACTCAAAAAATTCAGCAAATGGAGAAATAACAGAATGTAAGTGACTCAGAAAACAAATGCCCATATGGCCTTTCAAATCTATTTTCTTACTGGACCTCTCTTTGTTAGAGAGGTGAAAAGTAATATGGATAGTTCTTCCAGTCAAACTGAAGAAAGATGCCAAATATATATATAAAACAGTAATAGCAAATATGTATATTAGAGCACTTGGACATTATTAGACAGAGAAACCTATTTCATCTAAAATCCTTATAAGCAAGATAGGAGTAAAGTAATGAATGGAGCATGCCCACATTTTTCTCATCAAATACTCTAGAAATGACATTATATTATACATAAATTAAATCTATAAAAGTTCTGCAAATCAAGAAGTGTCAAAGGGACATAGAAATGTTGAGGAATCCCAGAGAACTATAAGACAGATGATATATAAAGTAGGAAACTGCGATCAAATATGAAAGTCATTCTGTTAAAAAAAAATGGGCATGTCTTTGAGGGGGAACACGTGTGCTCGCAGTGAGATATACAGAGAGCAAGGGAAGCCCATGGGCATCCAGCATGCTGATTGATTAGATGAATATAGCTCTCCACCTACCCACTCTACCCTCAACACACCAGACTAGAAGAGCAATTGGGGGACTCACATCTGAAAGGCAGAGCAATATCCAGGGAGCTGGTTGTGATCAATAAGTACAGAAAACCCTCTGGCCAGAAGATGAAAACTCCTTCCAATCAGCCCACAGCATTTGCCACCCTTTCCTCACAGAAAGAGACTGTTTTTGGAAAAATTTATCACATCATTGTGGTTCAGTTAGTACAATAGGAGATAGAAAAAAATTAGGCAAAAAGTTGGTGTTAGTTATAAAACATTCATTAATAGTAGATGTGGAGGCAAAAAAAAAAAAAAAAAAAAAAAAAAAAAAGCTAATTCAACAAACATGTCAGCCAGCTTCGGTAGAACTTGCCTTAAACTGAGTGTTAAAAACACAGAACTTCGTATAGTGACAGATGGTAACTAGACTCTTGGTGATCATTTCACAATATATACAAATATCAAATCACTATAATGTATATACCTGAAACTAGTAAAGTATTGTATGCCAATTATATTTCCATAAAAAAACACCTACACGTACAGAACTAACATTAAATTTTAAAAAGTGGAAAGACCTTATGATCAAAGTTAAAAGGCTGTATCTGAATGAAACCTACCAAATTCTATTCATTAGGTTTCCATGGACGTCCAAAGGCCTGTCACTCATAAGAATGAGACCCAAGCTATTAGAGAGTTCACATCCATGCCACATGCTAGAATTACATTCCTCTGAACACTTCCAGCATCTCTCTAATCCCCGTCATGTGGTACCTATCAGGCTGTGATGCCAGCATCTCACAAGGAAGCAGTGACTCAGCAGTCACATCCTAAAGGGATCACAAAGAGCATTCCCATCATTCCACTGGTTCCATGGGGAGTGCTGGGGGGCTCCTGATGTGGTGAGGAAATTACCTGGCCCTTTGTTTTTCCATGTCGTCCGCAACCACAAATCCACCCTGCTGAATCAGGTTTCTTTCCAATGTGATACACTTTCATAAGCGTCAGTGCAATCATCTCAAAGTTCTTCCTTGCTTTATCACAGTTTTCTCCATCTCCAGAATCAATATATTCTTGGACACACGTATGTTTTCAATATATTCACTAACTTCTGACTTTTTTCTCTACAGTTCTCATTATTGGTTTTCAATCTCAGCAATTCCTGAAACTAGAAACATCTAAAACAGGTGGTTTTCATGTTTGCTATCAGATGTTTTTCATGGGCATCCTTTAATTTCCCACAGTAACTGGCATTTAGGTATGTGGCTAGCTTCCCCGTCAGACAATTATGCTTTAAGTCTCTGAAATGGAAGATATCATGAGAACTATGTGTGTGCAAGGAGAGGGAAGGGGCTTCCTCCAGGTTTACAGAAGACGTATTTGACAAAAGACGCGTCTACAGACAGAAGTTGGGCATATAGAATGTGTCAGCTCTTTCTTGTGACTTAATCTAGGAAATTAATTTGCTGAAGCCAAGAAAACTAACATTCAAAGTGACTAAGAGGTTATTTTGATTGAAGCATCTTACAGATTCTTTTCACAGTGTAAAGCTTTCATATACAAATCTCTTTTTGTAAACCCTAATCACACAATCTCAATCTCTCTAGCACTTAAACAAGTTATACATTACATTTTTCCTGCAAATAGGCAGGTATTTATCAAAAGATAAACATTTAAGCTCTTTCCTCATTTTACAATTTTATTTTTATCAACCTTCCACTACACAAACATACACACACACACACACACACACACACACACACACACACATATACACTCACACACACAGACAGAGCATATTTCTCCCAAAAATCAGTTTAGTCTCAATATGGGTGCTTTCACACAAAACAGATGAGGGTAAATAAGGAAGATGTTCACTACGTCAAGTCCCAGTTTCCATCTTGCAAGTGGCAACTTTAGAACACACTCCACTCTTAAGCTCTGCAATTCGTGCTCTTCACTACAAGCCTGTCTCTGCATTTCATGGCATCAATCTCTGTTTTGTTAGGTATTTGACCAACAGATTAAATTTTAAATTGAATTTAAAGAACATGGTTTATCAAAAAACCATCAGCACAGAAGGTAGAAAAGGACAGAGGTTCAGAACATCAGAGCTGAGTCAACACACAGCAGAAGATACAGAAGCTCTGTTTAGCTTCTCACATTCTATGTAGTTCTTCTAGTCTAGAGGCTCTAGACTAGTTGGCTTCTTCAGCATTCTGACTTGTCTGCGTGGAGCTCTACTGATTTCTTTTGTCCTATTTTGTTTCTCTTCTCTACAAACTCTCTGGACACTATACAAATGAGGGGCACCCATCTCGATTTCTTTCTCTCATAAAATTTCCCATTATATTAAATTCCATAACTTGTTTTTACCATTTTGCTCACGCAGAGAAAAACAAATTTTCCTTTTGATCTGCTACTAAAGTTAAATGCACACAATTAAGTCCATTTTTTGAAGAAAAATTAAACTTTTATTCACGGGTTCCTTTGGAAACTCATGAGCGTAGCTCTCAAATCGTGACAGATGTTGGTTTCACTATGTGTTTTTATGTGTTTTATAGGACCTCATTCCAGTTAATAAATCAGGCTTTTCATCCAATCATGTGGTGGCCTCTGACCGTACCACCAAATCTGATGCTCTGTCAACAGATCTTCCGTAACAGTTCAGCCCTCCATTTCAGCAGAATAAAATAAAACACCATTTCCTCTATACCAAAGGTGTTCAAATATGTTCTTAACCTAATGAAAAACAGATAGCATAACAGAAATATCACATTATGGTCACAGTTTAATTTTGTGTCTTTGCATCCTGGTACACCTATTTTTCTGAAATGACATGAACTTATGGAACACAAAAATGACACTGCTGAGGTAAAGAACATTGGAATCAAGAGTGACACCAAACAAAAAAACAAATAATGACAGAACATTTCAAACACTAATTTCACTGCAGTTCTTCAACTCTTAGCCAATGTGAATATCCTTGTTAATATTTATTTCAGGGAGTTCCCTGGTGGTGTAATGGCTAGGCTTCGGTGCTCTCAATGCTGCGGCCTGGGTTTGATTCCCAGCCCAGGAACCACCCCCCCCCCAAAAAAAATCTTATTTTATATTCTAATACCAGCAAGGATATTCATACAGCAAGAATATTCATAGACTGCCAATGGCCTGCCTGCAAATGAGAGCCTGGCTGAATGAAATGTTCTTAATATTTGGTTTCTGAAATGAATGTATGGAAATAAACTATAAGTTATAATAGATTTGCAAACACTTTAACAGAAGGCTGACACACTCAGAACTCACTGTACCAAACACCTTATCAGCTTATCTAAAATTTAAAGACAAAAATAAATTATAAATACCCAAATAATACAAAATATATTATAACTTATAACTCTCCATTCTTAAGAGATTTATTGTGAATTAAATACAAAATTGCTAGCCTTTTGAAATAATACATTAAAATTTAGCATATGTACTTAATATCTATAGTAAGGTGCCCACCTAAAAGAAAAAAAAATCAGGAAAATAGGTATGAGAATGCCCTCTTAAGAGTTCATCTTATTGTTTAAGACCAACTCATAGCAAAAAGATCAAAACAAATTTAGTTACAAATGTATCTAAGGAAGCAGAAAGGTCCCAAAGCAAGTAAGAGTGGATTATCAATTGATTTGATATCTAAAAAAAGAGGATCCATCAAGGTGAATGTTGGCAATGATCATTCCCACATCCTTGTTCTAAAAAAAAGAAAAGAAAAAAAAGGGAAAAAATAGAAAATTATAGAACAATCCCTCTTGTAATTTACATGCATTGTAATAAAGATAATATATAGGTAAAGTGCTTTTTCTGAATCCATCACACTCGCTGTCTACTGATTATGATGATGTGCCCACAGGGAGGGAGGGAGACTATGAGGGTCTTACAGACTTCAAAATTCTTATTCCTGTGTAGTAAATTTTCATAGTAAATTAACAAAATGTTTGAATCTTGAAGGGTATTACTCCATTGCCTTATGGCAGAAACAGGTGGACTTCTTTATCATTAAATCTTCCATTACCAAAGTGACACATATCATGTTCTCAATAAATATTTTGTGACAGAAAGAATTTTAAGAATGGGCAATCCAAACATCTCTATGGAAACTTCATATGACAGTAATATTTGTTTAACAAATAGACAATATAAAAATCTGCTTTAAAATATCAGCATGAAATAAGGTATTAAAATGAGATCACTCCTGAGAAAGGTGGCCTAGACAGCAGACAAAATCCTATTTCAGGATCCATTGGGTTCAGTACCAAATAACAAGTATGGAAAATTCAACAAGGTAATGAATGCCAACACCAAATGCTGTCATGAAACCAGCTATACAAACATCCACAAATTACAGTTAAAAATAGCTATAAAATAAATACGGGCTCTGAAAAATGGGGTTCAAGTTCTGATAAGATGAAATCTAATAAAACTATTGGATCTCTTAGCCAAGTTCAACCCTGAAAGCTGTGAAGTCCCCAGAATACTGAGGAGCTATTTTCAACTAGTGTTTATATATGCGTGTGTAGGGCTTGGATGGGGGTAGGAAATGGAATTATCTGGTTTTAGGAGTAGAGAAACCATTGATAGAGAAGTTACAAAGTTCCTGCCTTATGTGGAGAGATATAAATATACACTCAAATAATAAAATAAGAAATTACAAAGCAACAAAGAAAAAGGACAAATAAAGTTCATAATAAAAGGGGCTCAAGTATATAATTACAATAAACAAATATACTACATTGGAAAGTTAAAGGTTAAAGATTGACCGGTAGATGCTGCTTATAACTAACACACCAAAAACATAAAAACATACCAATATTGGGGGGAAATGGTGAACAGTGACAAATCAGAAAAAAAAATTAACCAAAATAAAACAGAAAACAAAGAAATAGGACTATTAAGAATGAGAAGGATCAGAGTTTGGGTCTAAGATGTCAGATTAGGTTAATGCTATGCCTGGTGTACCCCAACATCACACCAAAATTACACATTGATTATAGAACAATCAGTCTCAAAAAATCACCTGATGCCTAGCTGAACAGAACCCTTACTACTAAGGATATAAAGAAGAGGCCACATCAAGACTGGTAGGAAAAGTGGAGATGCAAAAAGGGCTGACTCCAAACCCACAGATAGTGGTTGAACACCAGGAGGGACACCTTCATGGCAGAGGACCCATCAGAAGAGGAAGGGGTCCTAGCTACACACCAGGATCCCCTACCCAGAAATCCTTTGACAAAAAGAGGAGTTACCACAATATCTGGCAGGAAAAATCAGTGAGAATTCTATCTGCTGGGGCTGGTGAGATGAAAGGTGGCTAGAAACCCAAAGGCCCTCTTAAAAGGCCCACACACATACCCACTAACTTGCAAACACTCACCTGGTGTCAAGTGGAGGGATGCAAATCAAGAGGCACTAGAGACATATGAAAAAAGACTGGGTTGTGTGGTTTTGGTTTGAGGGCTGGAGGGTTAGTAGCAATTATCCTTGTGTGGAACCTGACTCACATGTAGCCTTCCCCCCATAAAGCAAAACCTGCGACTGCATCAGTCTGGTAAGATCCACATGTCCACACCACCTTGGTGATGCCCCAGGAGTCGGCTCCACACAACTAGTACAGAATTGGCCAAGGCACTCTTGTCTCCTGAGCACTGGGCCTTCTTCATAAGCTGCAGAAGACTTTTAGAGCAGCAGATGACCAACAGTGGCCCATAACCTGAGGCATAACCTCTCTTGGGTACCTCTCAGGTACCTGTGGGCCTAAGGTGAGTGGTGGCTGGCCACTGTGCTCTCAGGTTTTTGCCAAGTGGTCACAGGCCAGGCACTGGTGCAAGAACCGAATCTGCATTAACCTTGTAAAACCCACCGGCCATGCCTCTTGACTCCCCAGGACCCTGCCCCACCCAGTTAGGGCTACATCACCAGAGGCAATCTTAACACCAGGTCAATGAGCCCAGACCAGGCACTTAAGGAGGTTTGTTCAATGTCTGAACCTTACAGGCAGCTGGCAGGTGACAGCAGGCCTAGGGAGTCCTGGCCCTTTTGCTAAGCTGCCCCAGGCCCAATACTGGTGGCAATCAGCCTCAGTTCACACTCAAATGCCTTCAGGTCCAACATAGGCAGCAATCTACCATATATAACTTTGTAGTTCCTATCAAAGAGCCCCAGGCTTGTCACAGGCAAATCTGAAGTGTTGACCTGGGCAGGAGCCCCTCCCAAGAGACACCAGAAACAATACACCCAGAAGTCAGCTTCAGACCACACCAGAGCACTACTTGGCTAACCCTACAAGCAGCCCATCCAAAGGGAGGTCTCAACAGATACAAGAATCAGCAGGGGCAGATCCCACTCTGAGAGGTCACCCTTCCACATACCAGCTCATGCATTGTGGGTGTAGCCAATCTTCACATTCAGTCAGATATAAGTCATTCCCACTCACTGACACCCCCAAACGCAAACAATGTTCAATGACAACAGGAGAACACACACAAGAGACACTCCTGGAATACACGCACAGGAGATCAGGGAGACTGCACCACTGGCCAACATAGAACACATACTACATAAAGCCACCAGCAAAGGCTGCGAGACATTGGAGAGCTACCTAATATATAGAAGCCAAAACAGAGAGGCAGCCAGAATGAGGAAACAAAGAAACATGTCCCAAATAAAAAAAAAAACACAGGACAAAACTACAGAATAAGAACTAAATGAAAATAGAGGCAATCAACCTACCAAACACACCGTTTAAAACACTAGTTATAAGAATGTTTAAGAAACTTAGTGAGAACTTCCACAAAAGAGAAAGTAAGCATAAAGAAGGACATAGAAGCCATAAAAAAGAACCAATCAGAAATAAAGAATAAAATAACTCATGAAAAATATACTAGGAGAAATCAGTAAATTAGATAAAACAGAGGATTGAATTAGTAATTTAGAAGGTAACAGTAACTATCCAATCAGAACAGCAAAAAAGAAAAAAGAAAAAAAAATTTTAAATGTTATTTTAAGTGGCCTTTGGGACAACATCAAGCATAACAAAATTTGCATAGGAGTACCAGAAGGAGAGGAGAGGAAGTAAGAGATCAAGAACTTATTTGAAGAAATAATAATTGAAACTTCCCTAACCTGGCAAACAAAATAGACATACAAGTGCAGGAAGTAAAGAGAGTCCCAAACAAGATGAATCCAAACAGACCCACGCCCAGACATATTATAATTGAAATGCAAATGTTAGAGACAAAAAGAGAACCCTAGAAGCAGCAAGAGCAGCTAGTTACTTACAATGGAGCTCCCATAAAACTGTCAGCTGATTTCTTAAGAGAAACTTCAAGGGTGAAAGGTAGTGGCAAAAAATACTCAAAGTGATGAAAAAAGAAAGAAAAGGCAGGGGGGCCTACGACCAAGACTACTCTACCCAGAAAGGCTATAACTGAAAATTGAAGGAGAGATAAAGAGCTTCCCAGACACGGAAAAGCTAAAGAATTCATTACTACCAAGCCATTATTACAAGAAAAGTTAAAGGACTTCTTTAAATAGAAGAAAGGAGAAAACTAACAAATAAAGATCAAAACTATAAACAACACAATGCCAACAACTATGTAACTATAAATAATCACATTAAATGTAAATAGATTAAATCCTCCAATCAAAAGACATAGGGTAACTGAATGGATAAGAAAGCAAGACACACACAACATCTGTCTATAAGAGACCCACCTCATATTGAAAGACACACATAGACTGAAAGTAAAGAGATGGAAAATATTTCAAGCAAATGGATACAAGAAAAAAGCTGGGCTAGCAATACTTACGTTGGACAAATAGACTTTAAAACTAGGACTATAATAAGGGAAGAAGAATAACATCACATAATAAAGGGATTATTAACATTACATAATAATAAAGGGATTATCAATCCAACAAGAGGACATAACACTAGTAAACATTTATGCACCCAACATAGGAACACCTAAATATTTAAAAGAAATATTGACCAATATAAAGGGAGACATGAACAGTAACACAATCATACTAGGGGACTTTAACACCCTACTGACACCAATGAACAGATCTTCCAGACCAAAAAAATCAACATGAAATAGTAGCTTTAAATGACACACTAGACCACATGGAATTACTTCATATTTTTAGAGTATTTTATACCAAAGCATCAACATATATAGTGTTTTCAAGTGCGCATAGAACATTTTCCAAGATACACCATGTTAGGCCAAAACAAGTTAGGACAAAACAAGTCTCAAATTTAAGACGACTAAAATCATATCAAGTGTCTTCTCTGAATATAATGGTATATAACTAGAAAGCAATTACAAGAAAATAATTGAAAAACACATAAGCACATGGAGGCTAAATAACGTGCTACTAAATAATGAATGGGTTAACAATGAGATCAAAGAAAAAATCAGAAGATACCTTAAGATAAACAAAAAAGAAAACTCAACCACCGAAAATCTATGAGACACAGTGGAAGCAGTCCTAAGAGGAGAATTCATAGCAGTATAGGCCCACCTAAAGAAACAAGAAAAATGTCAAATAAACAGTCTACTTCACATCTAAGGGAACTAAAAGAAGAACAGCATACAAATCCCAAAGCAGGTCCAAAAAAAAAAAAGACATAATTAAGGTCACAGCAGAAATAAATGAAGAAGAGGGTAAAAATAAAAACTATCAATGAAACAAAGAGCTCGTTCTTTGAAAAGATAAAATCGACAAACATTTAACCAGACTCATAAAAAAGGGGGGAGGGGAGTGGAGGTAAATAAAATCAGAAATGAAAGAGGATAATGGACACCGCAGAAATACAAAACAAAATTTTTAAATACTATGAACAACTATACACCAACGAATTAGAAAATCTGGAAGAAATGGATAAATTCCTAGAAGCATACAATCTACAATGCAATAGACAAAGAGATACAGAAAACAAACTGATGGTTGCTAGATGGGAAGAGAGTTTGGTGGATAGGTAAGAAAGGTGAAGGGATTAGGAAGTACAAATTGGTAGTTACAAAACAGTCACGAGTACATGAAATACAGTACAGGGAATAGTCAATAATGTAAAAACTATGCACGGTGTCAGATGAGAACTAAAGTTATCAGGGGAATAACTTCATAAATTAAATAAATGCCTAACCACTGTGCTGTATACCTGAAACTAAAATAATATTAAATGCCAGCCAGAAATATACACTTATACACACACACACGTGTGTGTATATATACACGTGTGTGTGTGTGTGTGTGTGTGTGTGTGTGTGTGTGTAGTCGTGGGATGTAAAGTCATGGGAGAATATAGTCAATGGTATTGTAAGAGCTATGTACGGTATTCTAATCATGTTGTTCTGTACACTTGAAACCATTTTTTTTTAATGGGGAGAATGATAAAGGCCTCCAGTTATCAAAAGGATGTAATAATTTAAAACACGCACGTATAGGTTGACCGAGATGGTGAAATAGGCTTCTCCTGAACTCCCCTCCTCCCATATACACACCAAATATGGTATACATGAATAAATTTCCTCTGAAAGAAATTAAAACTAGCCAGAGTCTCCTATATATTAGGCAAATGATAAAATATTCCAATGGAAACAGGTGGGAAAGATTGAGGCTCATGCTTGCCATAAACCCTATTCCCAGCACAGCCTCATATAACGAGGGATAACTCCCAGGTTCTCCCTGAATAGCAAAGTGTTTGGTTCCACCTATAGCACCCCAACATTTAAAACAACAACCCAAGGGATGGGCCTCTAAAACACCTAGCTCTGAAAGCCAATGAGGCCTAGGTCCATGGAACCACAGGATGACAACAAAGAAGCACTTATTAACAGGCACACAAAGACAAGTCAAAGCTATGCCCTCAGTGCTCAGTTCAGAGGAAACAAAGAAAAATGTCCATGTTTCAGTCATATCACAATGGTTTGTAACTAGAAATCAATTACAAAAAATGAACTAAAATTTTCACATATATGTAGAGGTTAAACAACATGCCACCGAACAACTGAGGAATAAAAGAATAAATTAAAAGAAATAAAAAATATATTGAGGCAAATTAAAATGGCAACACAACATAGCAACAATTACGGAACACAACAAAAGCTGTTCTGGCAGTGAAGTTTATAGTGAGTGATAAACACCTACATAAGAAAAAAAAAAGCTCAAATAAACAAACTAACTTCACACCTAAAGAAACTAGAAAGGGAAGAACAAAACCCAAAATTAGTAGAATGAAGAAAAAAAATCAAAGTGGAAGTAAACAAAACGGAGAGTAAAAGGACAAAAGGAAATACCAATGAAATTAGCTCTGTTTTGCAAAAAGATAAATAGACAAACATTTAACTAAAATTACCAAAAAAATGAGAAAAACACATCTAATTCAACAGCACATTAAAAGGATTTTATACCATGACCAATTGGGATTTAGTTCTCAGATATAAAGATGTTCAATATACGGAAATCATTTACTATGATCCATCACATTAACAGAATAAAGCATAAAAATCCCATGATTATCTCAATAGAGTCAGAAAAAGTATTTGTCAAAGTTAATATCATCTCATGATAAAAACTCTCAACAAATTAGAAATTGAAGGAAATTACCTCAACATTATAAATGGCATATATGTAAAGCCCACAACCAATATCATACTCAACAGTGAAAAACTCAAAGATTTTCTTCTAAGATCAGGAATAAAGCAAAGATGCTCACTCTTGATAGTTATAGTCAAGATAATACTGGAGGTTCTAGTCAGAGCAATTAAGCAAGAAAAAAAATAAATAAAAGTTATCCAAATCAGAAAGGAAAAGTAATATTGTCCCTGTTTACAGATAACATGAATTTATATATAGAAAATCATAAAGACTGCATAAAAATTATTGTAACAAATTTAATAAAGTTGTAGAATATGAAATCAATACACAAAACCAGTTGCATTTCTATACACTAACAATGAACAACCTGAAAAGGAAATTAGGGAAACAATCCCATTTAGAATAGCACCAAGAAAGAATAAAAAACTCAAGATTCAATTTAACTAAGGAGGTTAAAGTCTTACACACTGAAAACTATCAGACATTGAAGAAAGAAATTAAAGATAAACACAAATGAAAAGACATACTGATTAAGGATTGATAAACACACTATTGTTAAAATGTCCATACTCTCCAAAGTGATGTACAGATTCAATGTAATCTCTATCAAAATCCCAAAGGCATTTTTACAGATACAAAAAAATTTATTCTAAAATTTATATAGAATCACAAACGCTCAATAGCCAAATAAATTGTGAGCAAGAACAAAGCTGAGCATCTTCGTGATTTCACTTGCCAAGTTCAAAATATATTACACAGCTATAGTAATCAAAACAGTATTGCATTGGTATAAATAGAGACATATAAATCAATGGAATAGAAAAGAGAGCCCAGAAATAAATCCATGTGCATATGGAGCCAAGAACATACAATGGGGGAAAGGATAATCTCTTCAATGAATGGTATTGGAAAAACTCACTAAAAAAAAAGGGATTGAAACTGGACCCCTACCTTACATAAAAATCAACACAAAATATATTATAGACTTAAAATTAAGACCTAAAACTAGAAAACTTACAGAAGAAAACTTATAGAAGAAAACATATTTAAAAAACAAACAAACAAACAAAAAACCAAACATATTTACAAAGCTTTAGGACATTGATATTCGTAATAATTTCATGGATATGACACTAAAATCACAGGCACAAAAGCAAAAATAAAGAAGTGGGACTGCAACCAATTTTAAAGCTTCTAAACATCAAAGAAACAATCAACAATGTGAAAAGTCAACCTACAGAATATAAGAAAATATTTGCTACCCATATATCTGATAAGGGGTTAATTTTCAAAATATATAAGGAACGCCAACAACTCATTAACAACAACAAAAAACCTAATAACCAAGTTTAAAAAAGGCTAAAGATTTAAACAGATATTTCTTCAAAGAAGACATGCAAATGGCCAATAAGTATATGAAAAGATGCTCAATATTACTAATCATTAAGGAAATGCAAATCAAAATTACAATGGAGATTTTACCTCACACATATCAAGATGAGTATTACCAAAACAACAACAACAACAATAACAAGAAGTCCATTGTTGGGAGATGTGAAGATATTGGAACCTTTGTAGACTGTTGGGAATGCAAAATTGTATGGATGATATGTAAAACAGTATGGTGCTTCCTCAAGAAATTAAAAATAGAACTACCATATAATCTAGAAATCCTACTTTTGAGTATTTAGTCAAAAGTATTGAAATCAGGATCTCGAAGAGATGGTAGCACTACCATGTTGATGGCAGCACTATTCAAAATACCCAAGATGAGGAAACAACCTAAATGTCCACGGACAGATGAATGAACAAAGAAAATGTGGTTCATACATATAATGAAATACTTATCAACCTTCAAAAAGAAGGAAATTATGCAATAGTAACAACATGAATAAACCTTGAGGACATTAACTCTAAATAAAATAAGCCAGTAACAGAAGACAAATGCTGTGTGATTCCATTTATATGAGGAATCTAAAATAGTCAAACTCATGGAATTAGAGAGTGGACTTGTGTCTGCCTCCACCAGTAGGAGGGGTAAAAGGGTCATTAATCAATGGGCATAAAGTTCCAGTTAGGCAACATAAATAAGTTCTGGAGATCTACAAAACAACACTGTGCCTACAGTGAACAATACGGAATTGTGCACATAAAATTTTAAGAGGACAAATCTCATGCTAAGTGTTTTTACCACAAGAAAATAAAATTTAAAAAATAATAAAGAATGGTACAAGAATTCCTATTACCATATCTATTCAATATGAGTTAGTGGCCTAACTAGTATAACAGAAAGAGACCAGAAACATGAAGATTAGAAATGAGAAAATGAAGCTGTTACTATTTGCAAATGATACAACCAATTCCATTTTTGAAACTCAAAATTATTTCACCTATTGACAAGGTAGATTGATATACAAAAGTCTGTTGAATTTCCATACAAGAATGACAAACAACTAGTAAACTTACTTAAAAGGAAAATATAACATTTACAATAGTATCAAATAATGCAAAGCATTAAAGGTATTCAGGATTTCCAAAGGGAGACCATAGAACTTTACTGAAATGAGTACAGTGTTGTCTAACAAAGGCTAATCTTTCCTAACCTCCAGAACACTCTACTCCATGGTCAGTGAGGTTCTAGAATACAGTTTTTCTAAGAAAATAATCCTTTCTTTCTGCTACGCCCTTGGCAGTCTCAAAACGGTGCTCTATTTCCCCTGGTTATCCACTGATTTCCCTGGTGATTCTTCTGTCACAAAGACTGTGTTCTCAGAAACCCAACATAATCGAGTTAGACCAAATACTTCTCTCAACATTTCCTTTCACAATGTTTAGTTTTTCTTTTACTGGTTTAATCCTCCCTGACCACCATGCACATTTCCTACTTTTTAGCGAAATATATTCTTTCATTATTTGTGGTCAACACTGATTGTTAATTTGTATATTCTTCCATTATTTGTGCTCAACACTCATGAACTCTTTACAAACGATGAATTCCCAAAATGCACATTTGTATTGCATGTGTTTAAGTGTGTACCTGTATCTCCTACAACATAATTGTATAAATCTATTACCTGCAAATTTGTCTTAATCAGAATCTTTGTACACAAACTTCCCATTATTCCTGTGAATATGAGAGGCAGAGGCAGATTTTTAAAAATGAAAGGTACAAGTAATCAAGTATAGCTTCTCAAGAACTTTTAAACAGGCATTTAAAATAATATGCTGTTAATTGTTTTGTTTATGTTTTTTTCCTGTAATAATGTGTATACTCAGAAATAAGTAAAAAATTTTTAAATGTATCCCAAAAATGTAGAATATGCAAAAAATATTTTAAAAGGTGAAGTTAGAAAAATGGTTAAGTGGATATACCAAAATGTCTTCAAGTTTGATGTGACTCAAATGCCCAAGATCTGACTAAAACCCAATAAAACAACTGAATGAAGCAAAAACTGATGTGAAAATTATTTTAAGCCATGAAAACAATTAAGATTACACTTCTATTTTATTCAAGTCTTCAAACTACAAATAATGGGGAACAAGTAAATTTGTCTTGGCATGCATAGCTATTCAGAAATCTCCTACCAATTTGCCCCCAAACCACCACAAATATTTACCAAAGTTCACAGAAGTCTGTTCAATTAAAAAAATATCTCAAAGTTACTATGCCTTCTGCTTGAGTAAACCTGGTGATTTAGCTTCAAGATTTCAGCTTTTCTTCTCTGAATTGCCTAGGGAAAGTGGATAAAGATGCAGTTGAAGGAAAAGCCCTGTAAAGTCATTATGCTTATTCACTTGTAACCTCATTAACTTGCAACACATGCAATGCACCTTCACTTGTCACCACAGAGATTCTTTTCTTGTCTTAACATCCATTTGCACCCAGCCTAATCGCCATTCTGAGTGCGTTGCACCAAAGCCATTATCATTGCCTCACCAGTTTGCTGTATTGACACCCAACATTGTAATTCACTTCCTGGTTTACCATTTGTATTGTCTTTACGCCACCCCCACAAACCAGACCCAGAGTCTCTTCCCACACAACGAGCACACTTTCACTGATAACTGAGTCACTTAAGGTAATTATTTTCCTCTTGATGACTCAAAATGCTTTAGCAACATATAAAATCAAAATCATGAATTGCAGCTAAAGAAAGCTTTCAAAACCCAGCTGATTCAAAAGTATCCCCCAAATCCTCCTCTCTCCAAATACATTCTCAATCCCACCCCACATGTCTTTTCCAGCCTTGTCTCCAAGAACTTCTTATACACATAAGCCCTTCACACAAAGCGCAGCAAACGCACGACAGTCACGTTACGATTCTGTGCCTTGGTCCAGTTGCACGTTCAGCTGGAAAGTCTTTCCCTCTCTTTTTTTGTATTTCATCAACTCCTACTCATTTTGAGACTCAGATCAAAATTCACCCCCAATCTGCAGCTTTGCCGAAATCTCCATCCAACTTTTAGTCAGAAAAAAATGTTTTCTGAAATGATCTCCCACAGATCTTTTATATACACTCCTATTATAGCACTGTATTATGATACTGACTTTATTTTATGTCTTAATCTTTCTTACATGCTCACGTTTAACCGATTTTAATGGACGTTTGTCATTTGGGAGCTGCACAGCATCCAAACGTCTGTTCTATTTGGGGTAGGGTTGTCAGAATTAGCAAAAGCAAATATAGGACACTCAGTTAAATTTGAACATATGTACACTAAAAATTTAACTGCTATTTATCTACAATTCAATTTAAAGTACAGTTGGTGGCATTTTTCCCAGACTAGTTTGGATGGGGTTGTAACTGCTTAGTCTGTAAGGATTTCTGTTTTTCTGAGCTTATTTCATGGACTTCTCACCAATTCCAACTTCTAAACACTGCTTTCTATTTCTTTATATCAATTTTCACCACTCAACATGTCACATATTTGTTTTCTTAGTGCCTATCGTCCCTAGCTGAAATAAAACCTTCCTCAGAGAAGGAATTTGCTTTGTTTCCTGCTTTATCCCCTAAGCCCAAAGTAGGGCTTAGTGCATGGTAGGTGCTCAATGTACACGTGAGTAAGGGAAGAAATGAATTCTTCCAAAACATTTTCCATTTAAATTTAACCAGAAGTTATTTTTGTTTTGAAACCAAACTATTTGTTGCTCTTAAGAAATAGGTACAAAGGTAATTTAAAGCAGTATTATGTCCACATCTAAAATAAATTGTACTCTGACAAAGTCTATGAATTTTAATACCATATAGAGCAGGCTGAATAATTAAGAATCTGAACAAAATAAACCATCTTCCAATTTGTTCCAATAATACCAGGAAGACACTGCCTCTATGGTGTAAGTTTTATGCTTCGAAAACTGCTGATAATGAAGAAGTCAAGATTTTTTATAAAAACACTTTCTAATTTATTACAACAGTCCTTTGCTCCCATTTCTTTCTTTTGCAACATTAATTTTATTTTATAAAATATAATGCAATATTAAATGAATCTTTATTCACATACATCATAAAAAGGCCAAAAAGAGGTTTTATCTTTGCTATTTTTTCCATATAACATTTTTGCAGAAAGGGGCTTTTAGTACTTGTTTTTCTAAAAATGAACATCTTTATGAAATCACAGTTTTGCATGGTTGTTTAATTGAGGTATGACTGACACATAACATTATATTAGTTTCAGGTCTACAACATGATCCAGTATTTGTATACACTGCTAAATAATCACCATACAAAACTACAAAACCATTTCTATGTCCTTATGATGAGAACTTTTAAGATTTGCTCTCTTGGCAAGTCTCAAATATGCACTACAATATTATTGACTATAGTTGCCATGCTGTAAACTACATCCCCATGACTTGATTATTTTATAACTGGAAGTTTGTAGCTTTTGATCCCTTTCAACCATTTTGCCCACCTCCCCTTCCTCTCCAGCAACCACCATTCTGTTCTCTGCACATCTACAAGTTTTATTTTGTTTGTCTATTTTGTTTGTTTTTTTAGACTCCACATATAAATAAAATCATATGTAGCATTTGTCTTTCTCTGACTTACTTACTCTTAAATGGAGGACCCAAAGAGAGGACAAGCCTAATTCATTTAAACCTAAGATTTCATGGACAATTTCTGCTAGAATCTTGAGGCTAAATTTTCATTTATTACCCATACTTCCTTTTTAGGATCCATTCAGTGCTTTGTTAAAAAGACTCCATTGACTTGTGGACCTCAAAATACCTCTATGCATTAAAGGCAGCATGGAATTTTCCCTGTTTTTCTTGACTTCTCAGCACATTTCCACACAGTTGACCATTTCCCTAATAATTCTCTTCCTTTGAGTTCTGTGATATTACACTCCACTGGGTTTTCCTCTTATCTTACTAGTAGTTCATTCTTGGTTTTTCTCTAACTGCTTCTCTACCTAACTTTTAAATATTGAGTATTTTTTTCTAGTCTCTCTTCTCTTTGCATTCTTTACTTTTTTCTTAAACTTATATCAATTCCATGGTTTGTATAAAATACAATGACAACTAATTTGATATATCTAGCTCAAAGAGAGTCTCTGAACATCAGAGCTTTATATCCAACTCCATAATTGATATCCCAGACAGATATCTCCTAGGCCCTTGATATTACACAAGCAAAATCAAACTTAAGATATTTCCTGAAAAATGGTCTTTGTTACAGTTGTATTAGTCAGTCAATGACAGTCACCAAAGGTCCAGAGCACTGGTTATGATTCAAATAAACATAATCTCTAATCTTACTTCAGACACCTAAGTCAGTTCTATCTCAACTAGCTATGTAACCTCTCTAGCTTCAGAAAATATATTATTAATTGAATGAATAAAAAAAGAATCAGCACCCAAAAGTATTATTCATTTCATTATGTCTTATTTCCCAATTCTCACTAGTATTTCTCCAGGGTATCTTTTTCTAGGTCACATCTGTCCTCATGAATAGAACTCTGTTTGACCGAACCACCTGAGCATCTGACTTCCTCTTCTCTTAAATTTTAGTCTTGGAAACCATGAGGTTTTCCTTGCTAATGGTTTTTCTGTTCCATGCCTTCAAGACCTGGAATTCCTCATCTACCATTTTCCAAATTACTTCTCCATATTAATGCTTCCGAAATATTTTATCTACAGAACAGGTACTAGTTACTCAACACATCCACATCACTAATTTTAGGTAAATTTTAAGTGTTATGAATTTAAGTTGCAAAAATAAAACATATTAAAATTAATATTTTCATTAATTTTCTATCAATGATAGGGGATATTATTTCTAATCTTTCATCGAAATCTTTATGTAATGCCAGTGATAAATAGTAAAATTTATAATAGGTATAGGTTCGGTATACATCTGCATTGACTTATTTTCTCAGTCTAACAAGACAACCAGAATGGCAGCAAATTTAGATAGATCTAGCTAAAAATTTAAACATGGATCCAAAAATTAAAAGGAAATGTCACATCAAACACTAGTTTAAATGCTCTCTCAGAATATAAATTAGTAACCACATATTAAAATGTTTTAATTTGGAAAAGTGTAGCAAATACATTTATTCCCATTTTGCTACATTGCATTTGGTCCTAAAAAGTAATTCTGCAGTGGCATTTAGATGCCCTGTAAGATATAACCATGATAAAACGTTTTTCTTTGATGAGTGAAGAAAATCATCAAACACTGGGTAAGAATCAAACTCATGGTTTGAGCCATTTGCTTCATAATTTAGTCATTTTCAATCCTGGTATAGTTTATTAAAAAAACAACAAAGTTATGATATTTCTTCTTTTAAGCAATAATCTTAGACTTTTAAAGATTCAAACATATCACTGAGATTTCATCATCTGAATAAATCTTTGAAATTATTGGCATAAGTATCAAGAAGAAATACTTCAGATCATCCTCATTTCAAACACTGGTGAGAGTACCTGTTTCCCATTGAGAGCCAGAATAGTCCAGTGAAACACCAGCCTTATAAATGCTGTCCACTTCTGAAACACACTGAAAAGAAGTACACCACTGATGGCAATTTCACTGTATTCATCATTTTTACTAACTGCATTTCACTGAAGAGAAATTGTTTCCAATTAAATATTTGTTATGACTAAAGCTGTTTGTTCTTGGTCGTTCAGGGTAGTCTCTTTGATCCACCCAGAAATACTATTTCTTCCTGTACAAATGGCTTATGTTCTGCGGTGCCAATCTCAGAACACTCTGCAGCACATCTCAAATATAATCATTAACAATTAAAAAAAATTTCTTCTGTATCATTATATTCAATGATGACCAAAACAAAGAGTCACTGAGCATTTTTCTTCTCATATACTCATTGCATATTTACCACTAATGTATTCATGTCAGCACATCATTGATTTGGTCCAACTGAAATGACTTAGTATTTAGTAAGTGCATGATAATTGCTACTTTTCTAAATCATAGATCCTTGATATTAGGCAACATCCCAAAGGGTTAATTTAAATATTATAGCATAAATTTTTATTTCTTTCTCAACATTAATTATACTAGTTTATAATTAATACTTGCATTTTTCTTGTATTGAGGAATATAATATCAAGAAAATCCCATAGCAATTTCTGTATCTTCTTTGAATATCAATGATTTTCTGTGTAAAGTAAAAATATCTTAGTTCTCAAAGACTTGGAGTTTCCCCTACTTTCCAGTTGTAGTGATTGCCTTTTTCTTCCATTTCTTGTCCCCAAAGCTTGTGACTGCTGTGCTCCAACAGTCCTGAGATCCCAGCAGTTCTCTGAATAAGCATGATTTTACCCTTATTGTTATTCTAGCAATAGCAAGATTAACTGATTGATTTTCCAGTACTTTGAATATAGCATGCTAATAAGTACAGCCTTTTGTCTGTATTTGAGAAAATTCTAGAAGTAAATGGATTTTATGTCCTATATTAATAAAATTACATTTTCACATATTCATCTGAATATTTCTTTGATCTCCTACTTGTACTTTTCTTTTTTGGCTGTTGTATAAATGTCTTTCATTTAATGAATTATTTTTCTGGGTATATTTATATTCTATATTCACATGATTAGTTTGGGATAATACATTTACATTTTTATCACTGCTGTTATAAAATACTTTAGTTAAAATGTCATGAATTGGGACTAAAATGCAAACCAACTGTAAAAATAAAATGTGAACTTACTTTAAGCAATAAGCAAATGACATGCAAAACTTTTAGCCAAAATAAACTATTCCCTGAAAAATATTCAAACCAAGATAAACTGATCAATTTAGAACACGTAGCATAAATGAGATTTTTAAAAAGTACTAGAATTTCTGAAAATAATCTACTTTAGAGCTGTGAAATACATGTAAACAAAGTATTTTTTTCCATAAATATAAAATCATTTCACGAGCCAGTGGGTATCACCAGGTATTTGAGAACCACATGTTGAAAAACTCTGTTCTATACATTAATATATCTGTTATTTAATAAATGTCCCATGGGCAAATACCTTTAGAAAATTCTGGGCTACACATTCTACTAGGTTTCTTTCCTGAGACTCTCCAAGAGCCAAGATTCAGACTGTGATATTACCTGAGCTTATTTCAGCACAGACTATTCTTCCCTTTTTATGGAAGTTTCGTTCAGAAAATGGTTTAGAAACAAATTTCTCATTTTGTACTTTCAATCCCCAAATGGAGTTTATTGATTAGTGGGTTTAATGAGTCTAAGCAGGTCTCATTTATGACTTAGATTTATCACCCCCCCCCCCCAGAAAACAGATCATTTCTGATTAGGCATGCCAATTTACTTTTCCTGGAATCCTCAGTTAATAATACACACAATCATTCATTGTTAAGAGTTACAGTCATATTTACCCTCTTCAATAATGTCCAAACTTTCCTTGCATCATTAGGATTTCATGTGGTCTGGTTTTTTGTATCTTCTGGTAGAGGTTACGTAGGTTAATTTTCTAGGCTTTCAGGTAGCTGCCAAAATAGGGAATTTTCTTTTCTTCTCTCCCTCTGTTTTGTCACATTCATCCACTCACCAATTTCTTCATGCTGGCACTGATATTCCTTTATATTTAGAGAAACTTTTCTTCCTGTCACCCTCTTGGATTATTTCTTCCCTCTTGTCTAAGCATATTCAACACTTTAGGTACAAATCATAATACAAAAGAAAAAGGAACAACTGCTTTAAGAAGCAAGTGGATTTCTTTGTTATAATTAATTCTAGTGTGAAGCAGATATAAATGTAGCTGTGTGGTATAGAATATACTGGAAAATAACGAGTATGTATTCATTGTTGGTTATTCTCACACTATTTCCTAGGGCGATAAGTACTTGTGGAACTCAGACTACTTTGATCTCATTTGCCTCATCCACCAAGCAAGAAGGTTACCAGAAAATGGTAAAAGACTTGAATTTCTAGCGATCTGTGATTGTGAGCTTAAGAAATCTTTATTCCACCTTTTCCTCCTACAGGAATCCAGCCACATGCCATAGCACATAATTGGGACTGAAGAAATGTAAGCACACCATCCACGTTGGAGATCACTTGAGCAATTCCTGGGAGCCCCTACTTGGTGTCTCATGATGAATTAATTATAGCCTTTCATGGGCTTCTCTAAAAACTCCTCTTACAAACAATCACAGAAATAATTTACTTGTATTTCTCTAAGGCCACATATGCTTCCATGAAACCTAGGGGTTTCCACAAGTCTTATTAAGAATTCACATACTTCTGCAACAAATTGGGTCACTATTTTCTGTGAATACAGGTAAAAGATATTCTGGGCATCAGCCTTATAAATGATGGGTAGCTCTTCTGTTTCCAGCTAAAGGACTCATAGTCCATTTTAACAGTCTTCCTCAGTAGAATCACAGTCTCTACTGTTCTCTCGACTTTATAGTAGCATTAAGGAAGGAAGTTACATGTGTAAATCATTGAAATTGAACTGACTTCATTAAAGTTGTTGATATTTATTTTTTCTTTTGAATCTCTTCCAATGGAATGGATAAATATAAATCTAAGAGTGCATATACGAGTATTACTGTATTTAAAACCATTGTGCAAAATAAGTCTAGCAAAAAGTAACTGCTATGTTTTCTAATATCCCTTAGATAGCTATTGGCTGTTCAATACTGCCTTGAAAATTACCCAGAAAAGTAAACCTATCAAACTAGCTAAGATATCTTAATGTAACATTACATGTCTGACACACTCAAGCTAAAAATAATTACCATTAAATGAGTAAATTTAAGCTATTCACATAATTGTCTCAATCTTTCAAAAATCTGCTTTGCCACTCCCTGCTCACTTTTCTCCACTATACATATCATAGTTAATAGGTTTTTAATTAACTTGCAAGCAACATTTCTAAAAGCGTTTGGAAATTGCTATTAATGACGTCAAACATTTTCACACAGCTTCAATGTTTATATAGATTTGCACTTGAACAGTCTGTTATTAAGATCCTTTGATAACCATTTCTATTTTATAATCAAAGCAGGTAATGTTCAGTGATACTGGATGACTTATCTAAGATCTTCCAACTAATAAAAGGTAGAATTGAGATAAAAGCCCAGGTCATCTGATTCCCATGTCTGTGTTTAAACACTGTCTCTCAATTTATTATATCCTTTTATATATTATATTTAAATTAACATTTAAAATATTTTCAATGTACTTCTAATCATTCAGGTCTCCCTATGTTGTCCAATGTTTTTTAAAAGTTCTAAAAGAAATGTGACCCAAAAAATCACTTAAGAAATACAATCTTATATTTTTTAAAAAATGAGAAGCCATGTTTTATTTATCCTATGTCTTTTTTATCTCCATCTATTTTTCATTGTGTACATATTATCAATATTTCAAACAGAGGAAGTAACTTTGTGTCTCATAGTGTTTAAAAAAAAAAAAAAAAAACCCAGCCCAGAATACCTTCGCCACTGACTAACATTTCTCTATGTGACGTAAAACCTTGAGTAATACAGTCACCCTAAGAAGTGGGTCACACATCCAACTATGATCAGGTAACACTTTTTATGTAAAGGTAATGGACATCAGCTAGCAAACCTGGTGAGATCTACAGAAATAGGGTTTGGGGCCAGTCTTATTTTCTGTGTTTGCAGTTGGTAAGCAAGGGTGCAGAGTGTTATTTGGAGGTTGGAGGAAGGAAAAAAAAATAGCCATGAGACATTAAAATGGAAAATTCAGTATAAAGGCCCCTACCATCGTTGTTTGCCTGGAGACCAGCTATTCTAAACTGAGTTAACTTTACTGAGTATTAACACTCTGAGGAGACCATAAGAAATGTTGAGGTCCTTGGCTTCTAATCTCCACACCACTACATGCACTAATTCAATATCCCTAGCTCTTTTCTTTTTAATTAATGTGCATCTGTCCCACACCTATTTATGTATTGGGTTGACATTGGTGAATTATATAGGTTCCAAGTGTACATTTCTATAATATATCACCTATATATTGCATGGTGCGTTCACCACCCAGTCAGTTCTCCTTCCATCATATATTTGACCCCCCTTTTCCTCTTCTACCACACTCCCTCCCCGCTTACCCTCTGGTAATTCTAAACTGTTGTCTGTGTCTAAGAGTTTTTATTTCTTTGATTGTTTGTCTTGTTCATTTGCTGCTTTCAGTTTTATATCCCACATATGAGTGAGGTCATATGGTTCTCAACTTTGTCTGACTTATTTCACTTAGCATAATAATTTCAAGATCCATCCATGTTGTCACAAATGGCAGTATTTTATCTGTTCTTATGGTTGAGTAATATTTAATTGTGTATACATACATTTTCTTTATCCAGTCATCTATCAAAGGACACTTTGATTGTTTCCATGTCTTGGCCATCATGAATATTGCTGCAGTGAACGTCAGAGAACATATCTTTGCAGAAAAAAAGTGTTCAGGATTTTGGGGTAGATACCCAGAAGAGTGACAGCTGTATTGTATGGTAATTCTATTCTTAACTGTTTTCCATAGTGACTGAACCAACTTACATTCCCACCCGCAGTGTATGAGGGTTCTTTTTCCTCCACAGCGTCTGCAACACTTGTTATTGCTTGTCTTGTTGATGACAGCCAGTCTAAGGTGTGAGGTGGTTTGTATTTCCCTAATAGCTAATGATGTTGAGCATTTTTTCCTATCTTTTGGTCATTTGTATGTCTACTTAGGAGAAGTATCTATTCAGGTCCTCTGACCATTTTTTAATTGGATTGTTTGGCTTTTTTGTGATTGGGTTGTGTGAGTTTTTTATGTATACTTTGGATATTAACTTTTTATCAGAGGTGCTGTTTGCAAATATTTTCTCAGTTTGTTGCCTCTTTCTATTGTTGATGGTTTCTTTTGCAGAAGCTTTTTAGTTCAATACAGTCCCATTCGTTTATTTTTGCTTTTACTTTTCTTGCCTTTGAGGTCAACATAAAATCCTCTCTGAACCCAAGGTCCATAGGTTTAGTACCTATGCTTTGTTCTATGCAATTTATTGTTTCAAGTCTTAGGTGTAGGTCTTTGATCCATTTTGAGTTAATTTTGGTATATGGTTGACAGACTGCAGTCTACTTTCATTATTTTTGCATGTGGCTTTCCCGTTTTCCCAACACCATTTATTGAAGAGGCTTTCTTTTCTTTATTGTATGTTTTTGGCTCCTCTTTTGAAAATTATCTACCCATATATATGTGCATTTATTTCCGGATTCTCAATTCCATTCCATTGGTCTGTGTGCCTGTTTTTCTGTCAATACCATGTTGTTCTAATTATTGTCACTTTGTGATAACAAAATTGAAGTCAGGGAGTGTAATAGCTCCAGCCCTGTTCTTTTCTGTTAGGAATGCTTTGGTTATTTGGGGTCTTTTGTGATTCCATACAAATCTGATGACTTTATTTTTTTAATGCCATTGGTGTTTTGATATAGATTGCATTAAGTAAGTCTATTTCTTTGAATAACATTGCTATTTTAACTATATTGATTCTCCCAATTCATAAACATGGAATATCTTTCCATTTTGATCCCTGTCTTTAATAAGCAAAGCATGGCATCCTCACATGGCCAAAGGCATTGAGTATTAGGGGAAATCTTTAAAACAGTTTAATGTGCCTGTGATAAAAGACAATGCCCAGGCACTCAACTTTTCTCCTCCATGCTTTAAAATAGAGAAGATACCAGGTCTTTTCATATGCTCTTTAAATGGCTAAATAATACACATCACAATTTCTGCTATGTTTGGAGTTTGGAGTATTGCACAAAGTCAAGGGTTGTTTTTTTTTTTTTATTTATTTAAAAAAAACTGATATGTCACAAATAATGAAATTTTCATCATGAAACTTGCTATTGGAGCTTTCATCTTTCTTTATGATTTGTTATCAGGCTCTGCTATCCTTCAAGGCATAAATAAAAATGCAACTTTCATCTACATTTCAAACCGAAGTGAAAGTACAAAAATTTTATATTTTCATGCTTTTCTGGGTATCAGTTACTCTCTGTGTGTTCCAGAAACAGTAAGACATACTTCCTGCTGCCTCTCCTCCAGAATAATTTCTTGGGAAGGCCATAAGAAAAGAATAACTTGTTATTAGCAGATCTACAACACTTATAATTTATAGCTCTACCTACCAATTTAGCATTGAAACAAAGTTCCCAAGCAGCTTGAAAAAAGCAGGACAAAAGAGTTTCCTAACTGTGTCAGTCACAATCAAACAAGTAAAATAAAATACACCTACCAATCCACAAGATGTAAAGGAAACAACCTCTTAATTTTCACTGGAACCTAAAATGTTACATTATTGAAGAATAGGGATTCAGTAAGAACACCGTCATATAAATATTTATTGAGTATGTCATAGCTCATTCAAGGGGAAAATGGACCACGGTAAATATACTTTTAAAAGGTTAATTAAAACCCAATCTATTTCTATGTAAGAAAGTACTTCTTGCCTGGTCTACATATCACAATCATTTTATATATATTTGTGTGTGTGTGTGTGTGTGTGTGGTGTGGAGTGTGCTGATATAAATGGGTGGGATTGTGTTAGATTTTCTTCTTTGGAATTTAATTTTAGAAAACAACAATATATCCTGCTGTGTAGCTAAATGAATCAACCGTGGATTCTATTTTTTATAAGAACTCTATCTACATTCCAGCATCTTGAAACTATTCTCAAAGCACACACACACACAAAAATAAATTAATCCCCGGTGGACTGTAAATGCTGCTGTTAATAATGCTCATCTGAACTTAAGGCTTCAAGTGTTACACGTCTGTCCAAAAAGGAGAGACTACAAGAAGGGAAAGCAAGGACAGACTCAAAGAAAGAGTGCACTTACAGCTTCCACAGGTACAAGCTGCAGATGGGAAACAGATTGTTAACAAAATAAATTATTTCCTGCCCTCCTGTAATTTTTCACAATCTGTGTGGCAAAGATTTCACTTCTGACACTATCAACATATTCTTAGCATCTGTAGCCATTTACTGTGACCTAGTGGGTAAGCAGCCTTCTCCAGATAACCAAACACCAGATTCTGCATAATGCAAAATGCCTTCTGCTTTCCCAAGTGTACATGGAATTAGAACAATGGAATTGGTCCAAGAGCCACATGTATTTAACAAGGTGGTTATACAGAGAGCTAGGAGCGTTTATGAAGTCTCTTCTTATTTTCAGACAACTTCTGACTCCATGTACACGAAAATAAATTCTAAACTGCACCTCCAGGAAAACTTTTCACAAATGATACTCCTCCTTGAACCTCCCACCTAGCATACACAAACTCACCCGCACATCCTTACCCTTCTCTCTGCTCCCTTCCTTCCTCTACAAATGAAGTATTCAAATCAACCGACACCACACAAAGGCATAGCCTATAAAAAAAAGTCCGTGTATTTTTAGCTCTGCATATATGGATAGAACATTCTGAGTAATGTGCGTATTACACTTTGGAGCTTCAGAGAGACAATATCATGCTTGGAAGATAGCTTCTCTTAGGTCAAACTGAAAAGTGGCTTCTATATGTCTTTTGAGAGGCAATGTTGTGCAGACAACACAATCTCCATAAAACAAGGCAAAAAAAAAATCAAATATAAAAATATAGCACAACCCAAAAGTCTGAAGTGAAGGTCACTTAACCATGAGAAGCCTTTCACCTAAATGGTCACCTACCATGGCTAAATTACAGAGTTGGAGGACCCTTTCAGGAACGTTCAGTTGACTTTTTTGTTAATGATGAGGAATTCACAATTAAGTTTCCTCAGGGTTAAATATGAATTATGTAGCAAGGACCCTAGTCTCCAGCTGTGAGACCAGGACTCATTTGTAAATGTCCTATACTGTCCTGTCTACAGTTTAAGGATTAAAGGCAGCTCAGCTGCTTAGCTTTAATCTGGGTCTCAAAGATGGTCTGAGTAAAAATGGAAAATCCACTATAAAACACTGTGTTTTACACAAAATTATCACTCGAATATGTGTAAATTGGTAAGGTTGGTAATTCCAGGCATGAAGATTCATATACTGTCTTAAAGGAGGAAAGGAACCCAAAACATTTGAAAGGTGGTATTTTTTTTTCTATCCAAAAATAAAGTTGAAAGAATATTGGATATGATAACAGATCTCTCCCTCAGCTGCTCACACCCACCTCCTTCACCCTTGCTTGATTAAAAAGACCTGCAAGAGATTGCATATGTGAGGAAATGAGATGAAAACACTACTCACCCAGGTATCCAGCACAAGGTAAACTTGTAGGAAGGAGGGATTTGAGAGTAACTAAAATCTAGGAACACTTTTCTTGCCATTACCTCAGCTGATTGGAACAAAAGTGTGCTGTCTTGAACTGACCGGTCCATGGGAAATGACTGGCTCTGCTTTAGTCTCACTATTAACTTAACTAGTCACATATGAGAGCCTTCGAAAAACAGTGACACCCCCTCTGCTATACTACATCAAGCAGCCACATGTTGTCCCACCATAGACAGACTGTCACTTCCACCACAGAAGCTGTCAGAGGATATAAAAAGTTATCTGAGTGTTTGACAGCCAGACAGCCCAGTTGGTGCGGGGGTGGAGAGGGGAGAGCATAGGGTCAAAGCCCTTGCCTAGAGTTCAAGTATTTTCCTGTGAGAATAACAATCTTGACTGAACTGTCAGTATTCTGAATATATTTTCCTTAGTTCAAGATTTTTCAGTAAGTACTTAATTGTTTCTGGGGCTAAAAAAGAGACCTAGTTTTCTAAGTTTCTTCTTCCATCAACAAACTTCTCTTTTTCAACAAAGAATTGTAGAAAATTCAAATATCTGAATCAATGATATTCTTAAGAGTGATAAATATATAAGGCAGGGGGGAAATAAAAGCCCTCCTGATAACCTTCTTTCTAGATATGATTAAGAATTCTGAGATTTGAATGTGCATGTCTGGATCAAAGCACAGACCCAACACTGCTCTAGCCATGGAAAGATGAATACTTTACGGAATACATAAAGAAGTGAGTGAACAGAGATCCACCAAATGAAATTGTACATTTTTATATCAAGACTAATTTTATTTTTTCAACAGATTAGGCTGATAATTAGAGATAAAAAACCAAGCTTAGCAAAGTTTAAAAGTATCCTATGTGAACAAAAATAAATAGAGAATGTGGATCCAATTAAATAGACTTCGTCTTATTTCTTAATCCTAATGAGGTTACTTTCACTCTCATTAATTTGTGGTTAAGAAAGTACTCATTTATCATGCTTTAAACACTATTGCTTTTAACATACATTAGCGTGGGATGAGCTTGGTAATTTAAGGTTCGTAGGAAAGATCCATTCCCATGGTAGAAGTCAATGCTGTCACAGCAAACACCTTTACAAACCCAGTCAATAACACTTTTCAAATAGGATTTTCTCAAATAATTTTTTAAATCTAACATCCTATTTTATTTAGAATCTGAATATTTGGGAGTGAGGGTGGAAATCTTTACTATATTAGGATTATAACATTTTTATCTGTGTAACAATTACTTAATATCTATTAATACAAGGTCAACAACATTGTGCCAAGTACGGGGAATGAGTTTGGGGTGAATTATAAATAAGCCATGGTCACTCAAGAGTGTTTGATGGCTGTGGCAGATCGTACTTGCATAGGACAAGGAGGAACAAAAGGCAATACAGGAAGGAAGTGCAACAAGGGGGAGGAAGTACACTGAATACAGAATTTGCCATCAGCAACGTGATGTTTCTGAGCTGCTTTCATATCCTATGCAGCACTGCTGTCAGCTTCCGAAAAGCCCTCCCCAGCCTGAGATTTGCAAAGTCGCTCTAAGAAGGCTTAATGGGCTCCCTCCTGGCCTGCTAGCCTGTCTCCAGGACAGACTTGGCATGGGGGACAATTTTATTTTTCTTCCTTATGGGCCTTAGATGGACACAAATGGACTAATCACAATCCTTGCATGGCTCTCTTTTATGTATTAATTAATTCATTAATTTTTATAATGGCTTTGAATCCCATCCGTTTAGGGGCTGGTTTGATTTTTAGAAATAAAATTCCTAGCTATGAATAGAAGGCCTGAGAGGGAATCGCTGTCCAATAAGGGGCTATGGTAGTACAAACCAGAACAGGGGTGTCAAATTTAGCAAATAAAAATATAGGACACCCTATTTTCTTATAATGTTTATTTATACAATAAACATTTTTTCTTTTTTAATACTAATTTTATTATTTAATTTATTGAAGTGACATTGGTTAGTAAAATTACATCAGCTCCAGGTATACAATTCTACAGCATATCGTCCATGTGTTGCATTGTGGGCTCACCACTTATTTAGTTCTTCTTTCATCAACATATATTTCTCCTCCTCCCCCAATCTAAGTAAGTCCATGCAGCACAGTAAATCCTTACTCAACATCCATAGGTTCTGTGACTTTAAGTGAAATGATGTATAATGAAACCAATTTTAATTGGTTTAACTGATTGACATAAACAAGAGTTAAGTTCCTATAGCGTATCATCAATGTTATACAACAACACAGAATTGCATGAAACAAAGTTGAACAAAATATTATTTGAGGACCTGCTGTATTTGGTGCATACTTAGGTTTAAAACAATTATTCACTGTTCATTTGAAACTCAAATGCTACTGGGTGTCCTGTGTTTATCTGACAACTGTAGTTTAGGACTTCAGAAGGTATAAGACAGCAGCACACTATTTACCTCTCATTATCTCCCACTGATTTTATATATACAACATGAAAGAATTGCTTTCTATAATATAGGTACTCGCCAATCTAATTATGTGAAACATAGCATAATCCAAAAGGGTATTCACAGCACAAAAAAGAACTAGAAAATTAGACCAACTTAAATATTTTTCAGTCTTAAACATATTCTTGCATAACTAAAAATATAATTCTTACAACAATTCGAAATCAAATTCTAAAAACTAGCTTACCATTTTTAATCACACCTCAAAATCTGCTCAAATTCATGTTGGGAGAGTCTAAAAACTGTTACTAAATTTGAAATAGACATACACATACATGAATTAATAACTCTAAGGTCTATACAGCACAGATTAATCAACAGGTAATATTAATCTCACCATCCTAAAGTCAGATCAAATCATTAGTTCTGAGACTCTCACCCCCAAATTCACCTTAGGGAAATAATGGAGATTAATAAATATAGGTACTATTGATATAATATCAGAAGAATTAGAGGTACTATTGATATAATATCAGAAGAATTAGGTCCAATAGCCAAACTGAACCCCTCACCATTTGTAAGAAGGGAGAAGGTTAAAAAAAAAAATCTATGGAAAGATACATCAGGTAAATATATTCTGGGGGGAAGAAAAAGATCGCAAATCTGTATCCACAACATGACAACACCAGGAGACTCTTATTATGGGTAACATCTCATCTCCAAGCAAGGTACCCCCACACCTTGCCTGATTTACTACCTAAAACAAAGCTAAGAAGGGACAAATGGCATAGTCTAGATCTCCAAATGTCAAAATGACAAATATTCTTCTCTGTTTCAAAGGACAAACCACTGATGCAGAGAATAACAAAATTTCAAAAGCACAGTGGCATGGTATGCTGAAAAGACAATAAAGTAAAACTGTAAATCCTTCTTCAAGTAAGAGCCTGTATGAGAGTACCGACCCGAGACACACAGTGAAGCCAGTGGGACACTCAAACAAAAAATGGAGAAAAGAATTTGCCATCATGGAGTTTACTCCCTGCAGTTGAAGGTAATTTAAAGAGGTAGAATTTTAGCCAAGATGTGTAATTTTCTAGAATGAGGCCAGTATTTCCCAAATCTAAGACACAGCTTCCATGTCATGTGATTTTAACCTCTGGCAAACTATTTAACTTGATTTTTACTGTATTAATGATAATAATAGTATTTATTTCATAGTAAAGTTTTATAAGGAGTAAATGAATTAATATTTGAAAGGTACTTAGAATAGTGTGTGACACTATAAAACAGACTAAGAAGTATTTGCAATTTCAAAAAGTCTTGGAAATAAGAAATCCCATGAAGTCAGGAGGCCTAGTTACCAATGAAAAGAAATAATCGTCACATGAGCTGTGTGGTACAGCCCTTTACACAGCGTTCACATATACAAGGGCTGTCCAGAAAAACTCCAACCATAGATGCCTCTATTTTTCACATTACATGGCTGGATACCTTCCGGACAGCTCTGGTAATACCTTATTTAATCCTCCTGACCTCCCATTTATTCCTTTTGACTACACATTAGTGATCCCATTTTATTAAGAAGAGGTCTTTCCAAGATCGCGTGGCCATCATCTGTGAATAATAGCAGTACCTGGGTTGGGTTTTTTGTTTTTGTTTTGTTTTGTTTTTTTTTAACTTTCATTAATCTTTGAATTCCCTTTTAACTTGGTGGCTTTCCCAGGTTCCACATTCTTGCTTGACCCACTTTTTTCTCCTCTTTACTACTCAAAGGCACTGCAGGAAGCACACAGGATCAGAGAAAAGAGACAAAATATAAATTCAAACATGCCAAGTTTTAGCATTTGACTTTGGCAGAGTTATAAGACCATACTGAACTGTTTGGGCACTTTTCTAAATTACTTTAAGTAATGTAAATAGTTTCATCTTCCTCCCTGTCAGTCATCTTTCCATTCCAGCATAATTACAAGGTTTTCGCCTATGAATATCAGTTTTTAAAATAATTTATGCAAGTGTATACAGCTCAATTCGGAGTTCAAATGAAAATTTTGATAAATGCAAGTAATTGATGTTAATTTACATATTCCCCAATGATTATCTTTGGTTGAGGTTTTCTGCTGCAGCATACATAATCAGAGATGACAGTGTCTATATGGAATCTCTTAGAAGGTCACTTCAGGACAGAGACAAATAGTCCATGTAGAGCTTAAGGAAAGTGCCAGCAGAGACCTGGACAATCCAAAGAACTTTATTTATGATGAGCAACTGAGCAAAAGACCTCAGCAATTCATTTTCTTAAATATGAGGTAGGAAGCTATTATTTATTCACTTACAAATGTTGATAAATCCCTAATATGTATCAGGCACTGTACAAAGCATTACACACTGTAGCAGGGGAAATGAAGACCTGGCTGACCTCACGAGAGTGTATGGTACTAGCATTAGATCCAGTGTAGGGAGACAGGAGGAGTGTCCCTGTACAAGTGAGGTTTGTACTGAGCTATAAATAACATTATGCAGAAAATGGAGGGAATGATAAAGATCTTCTAGCAAAAGGGTTGGAAAGTAGCTGGAATAGAAGGAGCAAGAGAAAACATGATAGATGAGGCTGGAGAGATAGCAGGGATAAGAGCAGTCATGGCCCATCAAGTCACACCAATGACTTTTTTTCATTTCAAGAGTACTTAGAGAAATTAAACTAGAATAGAGGGAAGAGGGTAAGCTAGACTGATATCAGTCTTGAAAAGTTTGCTGCAGCCACTGTGTAGATAAACTAGAAAGATTAGTACAGTAAAATAAGAGAGAAATCATATTTTGGAGTAAAATGCATGAAATGGAGGAGCAGGTTTTGTGTGTGTGTGTGTGTGTGTGTGTGTGTGTGTGTGTGTGTGTGTGTATGAGATAAAATTGATGGATTGAATATGGACTTATTTGATCATGTGTATCTGGCACTAAAAACAGTGCCTGATACATAACAGCACTTAAAATTTATGAAATCAATGTTGAATGACTATACGAGGAGGAGGGAAATGAGATGTCGAGGATGAGTCCTGAGATTCTAGATTATATATCTTAGATGGTACGCAATGCAGAGGTAGGACACCTGACCAGACTTTGGTAAGAGCACGTGAGCTTATTTTTAATATCCTTGATTTTGAGATGTCTACATATTATCTGAGAAGTCAAGAAAGCAAGAAGAGTGGATAATCTGAGGTCTTATCTATAGGTAAAATTTGGGAGTCACTTACTTATAGCAAGTGATTGAAACCTTAAATATAAATGCTATCGCCTAGGGAGAAATTAGAGAATGAGAAGATAAGCAGATCCAGAACTGAGCTTAGAGGAGCCATGTAACCACAGAAAAAAACATCGAGGAGAAGGAACTTGAAGAGAGACACACCCAGGGAGGTGCAGGTGCAAATAAGAAATATCTGCATCATGAAAAGCAAGCTAAGCAACTGCTTCAAGAAGACAGTAACTATGAGTGTTGGATGTATTTAAAAAGTCACATGTGATTATATATATTTATATCTCCTTTGGGGTTAGCAATATTAAAAAAAAAAAAAAAAACTTAGAGACTTTAGAAAGAGCTGTTTCACTGGAATGAGGGAGCAGAAGCCAGCTTAAATTGAGCAATTGTGTAAGTGATTAAAAAAAAAAAAAAGTGTGGTGGATGGATGGGAATTAGGGAGGGGTCCGATAACCAGGATACGGACTGAAGAGAAGCAATCAACTGGCAAGAAGAAGCTGCCTATATAACAAAGAGAAGAGATAAACATGAAAGTTTCCTGAGAATGTCAACTCTGAATAATGTTACTGTTAGAAATGCTCTCAGCAGAAATTCTTAGTGTATTTTAAATATCAAAATATGGTGGTGAACAGAATAACCAAGAGAGCACTTAGAACATGGCCCAAAGCAACCTATCATGAAAAAACCTTGCATAAAATCAGGTACTTTATAACATCTAAAGAGAAGTATCTTTTGAAGTTGTCTAAACTTGGTCATTAAGGGCAAAAAAATACCTGAAACAGACTTTTTCCATATGCTTTTTTTTCCTTCTTTTTCTTCTCATTAAATTTATTGGGTTGACACTGGTTAGTAAAATTACATAGATTCCAGGTGTACAGTTCTATAACACATCACCTATGTGTAGCATTATGTGCTCACCATCCAGTGTAAGTTCTTTCATCACTATAGAATTGATGGCTCCTCTTTCCTCCCCATCCCTTTCCCTCCTTACCCTCTGGTAGCAACTAAACTGTAGACTGTGTCCACAGATTTTTGTTTTCTTTCAGTTTTATATTCCACATATGAGTGAAGTCATACAGTTCCTTGTTTTTTCTGTCTGGCATATTTCACTAAGCATGATGATCTCAATGTCCATCCATGTTGTCACAAATGGCAGTATTTCATCTTTTCTTACCGCTGAGTAATATTCCATTGTGTGTATGTACCACAGCTTCTTTATCCAGTCATCTGTCGCAGGGTACCTTGGTTGTTTCCATGTCTTAGCCACCAAGAACAATGCTGCGATGAACATCAGGTACATACATCTTTCTGAAGTAAATTTTTCAAATTTGGAAAGTAGATACCCAGAAGAGAGATTGATAGGTCACATGATAACTCCACTCTTATTTTTTTGAGAAATCTCTATACTGTCTTCCATAGTACCAATTTTTCCCCCACCAGCAGAGCATGGGTGTTCCATTTTCCATATACTTTTCGTACAGGTGGAGAGTAAGAGTGACAATATGAAAAGTTGCATCCATGGATAGTAGGTCCAAAACTCCAAATACAGGGTGAAATTAGGTGATTTAGAGTTGGAGGACACAAGGTCTTTGGAAAAATTTGTTTGATCCAGGGCTCTTTGTATCACACCATCATCCATCCTGCTTCCCATTAAAATATATTTCTAAAAATACACTTGTAATTACTAAAGCAATTGCTATACATATGACTGCTTTTTGTGGGGACAGTGAAAAAGGCATTAAAACATTCTAGTCAGAGGTGGAGACACAGATACCATCACTTCCCACATTTTTTCTCTTGATTGGATGGATGGGTGAGTGGGTGGATGGATGGATGGATGGATGAAAGAATAGACGGACCTATGGATAGAGTTGCTACATTTTTACTAAAACCTGTTGTCTCTTTGTTTGCAATTAACTAATGGTAAGGAGAATTGCACAGAAAATAATTCAGCTTCCCATGGCGCCTAAATCTATGGGAGCCACCCACGCTACACCATGTAGGAAGTAAGTGTGCCAGAACCTTTCCCCTTGGGGAAGAACCTTTCTCACTGGCATGTCACTCACCTGATTTATTAACAAGTTGGTTGAATGCTCTGATTTTTTTTTGGTTGCTCCTCCTGTGCCAATCAAAATATTACACAGAATCAAATATTAATGGTAAATTAGTGTTTAATTTGAAGGATAAGAAGACTTCTTCTCCTGGTTTAGGAGAAGCCTTCTGCTATAGCCTGGTTTAACAAAGAACCCTGCACTGGTGGATTGGACAGGTGGACTCAGGTGTATTTGCCTTTGAAATTGCCCACTGTTGGGTCTATCTTCATCAGGGCCTCCTGAAAAGTGGCTTTGTCAAGGCAAGACTTGGTCTTTCCTGAATTTCTTGGGCTAATACTAATGAGTTTCAGTTCATCCCATAAAAACTAAGCATTTGCTAAGATTTTAGAGTTTTAAATATTTTAATGGTAAAAAGTGAAATATGCCCAACTTCCAGAAATTGAGTGTCAGCAGAATAAAAAAAGTTGTAGAAGTATTGTCTCCTTCAGTGAATTAGTTCAAAGGAAAGAAGCTGTAAACTAGAAGTTCCTTGATCATAAAAAATATAACTGCTATATAATAAACCCCAAAACTTTCTACTCTATATCCTGCCCTTTGAACTAACTTCAAGAAAATCAAGGATAGCAGGTCTGGGGGTGATTCTGAAGTCATCTGTGATAATTTAAAGTAATTGGGTTTTTTTTTTTTTACAACGGTTGCTGTAAAGAAGGATATATAGCTTTCCTAGTCTTCATGACAGTTCTTTGAATTACACCTCCAGAATAAGAAGTATGAGACATGGCTGTTAATTTATAGCAATACATCCATTCCGCCATCATGGGCTGGCATTACGCAGGAGAAAAGGGAAAAAATAACTTCTGGGTAGAATGAGAAGTACCTGTGAGTGCTCTCACCCAGTTCAGCCTCATTTCTACCCAAGTGCACATCCAAAGATTATAAAACAGCCCTCTAAGCCAAACTCCAATCTGCATCTTGGAGCCAAATGGCAACTCATCTGAAATCCTGAGTGCTAACTGAAATGCTTAAAACATGCAAGAATCTTAATTAGTAAAGGATGACGGGTGGGGTGGGGGGAATAAGTGTTCAATTAATAATTACACAGAATCAAAGCATGCTCTGCCTGCCTGTCTCTGAGATGCTTGCTGGGGGTAAAGCTTGTCAGTTGCTGCCTCCTTAGCACAAATTGCATTTGATCTCAGGAAGGGCTCTTCAGAGCAGAAGAATATAAAGATGTTTTCAGTATCTCCTCTTTCCTTCAGTGCTCCTGCTGTGTGGGCCCTACCATAATTAGATGCTGGCTTTTAGTGGGATACTTCAAGTGTTCAATTAGGTCTCCTTTCTTCCTAGCAGTCCTGTTTTAATATAAATGAACACAAAGCCAATTATCTTTTAGAAGCATGGTATTGAGTTGCATTGACAGGCTTCCTACATGTTTGACAGCTATCACCATGAGACACTGCTCTTAATTCGGATGCAGGGGACGGAAAGAAAAAGATTCATCTAAATATCTGTCGGACTCCAACTAAAATTATGTCTCTTCTCCTCTAAATAGTGACAGACCAAAGATTGCTGTTTAAAAGTGTGCTCAGAAAGCCAGGAGAAGCAACACCTGGGAGCTCTTTCAAAATGCGGAATCTGAGTCCATACCTCAGATCCTCTGAACCAAAATATTTAATTTAGCAAGATGCTGGGTGATGTGTATGCACATTAAAGCTTGAAACACATTGATCTAAAGCCACCAAGATGTCTGTGGTAACACACAATGTTAGGGAAAAAATTTCTGGTTAAGAAGGGAAATTTAAAAAGGCAGGATGAGCATGGGGACTGGTGTCTTTGTCGCCACCAAAACGGTGAACATGAAGTGTAGAGTCTTAGCAATATTCAAATAAATAAGTCAGAATGGAACTGGTGTGACAGACATCAGTGAGGCCTAGCAGGACTTCCAATCCTCCTCTCATTCTGAATTTACAGAAGGAACATATTTTTCTGTCCCCTTCAACTTGGACATGGCAAGGTGACTTGCTTGCCAGTGAACTGTGAGTGGAAAAGGAAGCACACCGCTTCCACGAGGAAGCCTTTAGGAACTAATGCGCCATTTTCCATTCTCTATGCTTTCTCTTCCACTGCAAAGGTGTTCAGGGAAGCCCATGTGGATGAGGACGTGCTATGAGATAAAAGAAAAAAAGAAAACAGAAGGGGAGAAATGGAGTCACTTTTTGTCTCTGTACAAAAATACTGAACATCAAGTAGAGCCTTTTAACAACATTCAAAGAAATAAGGCAGAACATAACTCCACCAACACATAGAGGACAGCTATCCCCAGAGAGATGCCTTAACCCTGAGCAGATTTTATGTGAGTAAAAAATAAGCCTCTGGGATACTGTAGTTTTATTACTGTAGCATAACTTTATTTCTCCTGAATGATACAAAGGGTAATGAATAAATGAAATGAGATAAAATAATCATTGCCATTGGGCAATAGAGAGCTGAACAATTAAGAGGCACAGTGCAGCCTTCCTTCAAAAATATCCATGTCACCATAATAGCCAGTGTATCTGGGACATGCCATGTGACCTTCAAATTTGGCACTACACAGCTGCATAATGCTAAGTAGTATCTTGAATTACAGCTTATAGAAGTAGGACAATGGTCCTTCTTTGGTTTAGAGAATAATTGAGGGACTCAAATGTAGTTCTTAACCTTTTTTTCTAAAAAATATCCAAATATACTGCTTTGTACTCATTGCAAGCTTTACCCATCTTTTTCTAAGTTACTTAAAAACATCTATAGGTTTTTGTATACAGCAAGGATGTCACTGGAGATGATTCCTTCCCTTCCTATAAAACATGAATATTCTGAATAACAAAAATGGAACTGTATGGGTTTCACTGATTACTCTTTATCTACCATTTGTTGACTTTCAGCAAAAACCAAAGTGGACCTGCAGCTCATCCTCGTTTTTCAGAGCAGTAAATGACATTATACATTGGTTAATGATACTGATATGTCTCTGCTGATGTCACTGCAATCTCTCTAGGCTCAGAGAATCTAATAAAATCTAGGAAATCCCTGGTGTCAAGCACATGGATACCATTGTAGATAAACTTGTCGAAGTTCTACTGATAATACGTGGGAAAAAATATAAAATGCTCAACCAAATGCTTTATTTGCATTCACTTCAAATAATTTGTAGCTGGAGTATGGACAGTATACTCTAATTAAGACATCTATACAGTAATAGAAAAGGGCCCCTCAAATACCTGCTCCATCAGGCAATGTCATTAGATGGAGAAATATTGATTTATATACATATGCACATATACACACACACACACACATATATATATACACACACATATGTATATACACATATATATATGTAATACTGATATAAGAACATAAAGAAGTTATTGAACAAAAACCTGCATAAACGTGAGTAGGTTTGAACATAAAATATATCATGCTCATCTGTGAAGAAATTTTAAAAACCTTTCAGGCAAAGGCCATGATTATTTGATCCAAGTCTGTTGAAATTTTTTCTGATCAGTGCAACAGAAAAATATTAAACATAAATCAAGAAAATTTGTTAGGTATGGTCATGATACTTCTATTATACTGTTAAAGAAGAAGCCTTGTGTTTTAAAGATATGCTTAAACATTTCAAAATAAAATAGTTATGAAATCCAGGCTTTCCTTAATCATACTCTGGGTAGAAGAGGGGCACAGTGAGTATCTATTATAGATAAAACAAGATTGGCCAATTATAATTATTGCTGAGTCTGGGTGATGGGTATATCAGATTTATTGTACCTTGCTCTCTATTTCTGTGAATGTTTGAATATTTATATAATAAATAGTAAAAACAGATTAAATAAAAGAAACCAAAGCCTATGAATTAACAGCTTGCCATGCCAACCAAGCTCTGTGACTTGCAAATCACAGTCGGCCAGCAAAGGTAAGTGTATCTGTCTCGTTATGCTATATCTGCCTGCCCTGCATACAGGGTTGTGTCTGATTAACTTTAATCAACTACACTAATTTACATTTTATAGTTGGACATTTCTGAGACATTTCAAATGAATGCTGATTGATAGGGGGGAAGAAAGAAGTTTTTTTAGTAGCATTTAAAGCTTGTTGTTCTGAGGTGTTTTACCTCATATGCTCTTTCCTTGTACCCCAACAGCAAGACTGGCTCTCAATTTGGGCATGCCTTTTATTTATTTATGTTTTAATTCCAAATGAGTCATCTTTTCCTTCTTTAAATTCAATTGGCATGTATTACAATTCTAATATTCTAAACTTGCTCATACTTATCCAAATTTCCTTGGGCTTCCAAAATAAATTAGATATACTTCAAATTTCATCTTACTCATGTTTCTCTTTGAAAAGTAAAATTGCATGGCTCTATGGAAGATTTTTGTTCTTTCTCACAGGAATTTGTGCAATAGCTAATGGGAGGAGGGTTGTTAAACATCAGAAACTTCAAATAAGCAGAAAATTCCAAAATAGTTTACAGACTAAGATTTGACTGATTTTGATCTCAGAACTGTACAGCAAGAGATAATTGCAAGAAAGTACTTTGCCTTTTTCTAGTAATCATGTGTTCTAAAAAGAACAGAATGGAAAAAAATTGGGCATAGAACTCATTAATATTAATAATAAAAAGATTAAGTTTAAAAAAAATAAGTCAGTGATAGGAACTGTTTAAAAAGAACCAACCAGACTGGTATCTTCCATCAGGAAAACCTATAGTTAAATAACTTTTAAAATTATTAGCTGATTTATACAAAAAGAGAGTCATCAAGAAAGGAATTTTCTCACATACCAGGGAAGCCTACAACATTTTCTATCATCTAAAGACCATCTGCTATGGGAGTAGATATTTCCCAGTGATACTTTTAATAAAGGGTTAATATCCAAAATTTATTTTTAAAAACTCATAAAACATTTTTTAAAAAAGCAATTCAATTTAAAAAATGGGCAGAGGACCTGAATAGACATTTCTCCGAAGAGGTCATACAGATGGCCACTAGACATATAAAAAGATGCTCAATATCACTAATTATCAGAGAAATCCAAATAAAAACCACAATGACACACCACCTCACTTCTGTTAGAATACCTATTATCAATCAATAAATAAGTGTTTGCAAGGATGTGGAGAAAAGGGAAACCTTGTGCACTGTTGATAGGATTGCAAATTGGTGAGGCCACTATATAAAACAGTATGGAGGTTCCTCGAAAAATTAAAAATAGAACTACCTTATGACCTAGAAATTCCACTCTTGGGTATTTATCCAAAGAAATCCAAAACACTAATTCAAAAAAATATATGCATCCCTATGTTTACTGCAGCGCTATTCACAATAACCAAAATATAAAAACCACAATTCCATTAATAGATGACTGGATAAAGAAATTGTGGTACATATATACAAGGAAGTATTACTCTGCCATAAAGGAGAATGAAATGTTACCGTTTGCAACATGAATGGTCCAAGAGGGTATTATACTAGGTGAAATAAGTCAGATTGAAAAAGACAAATACCGTATAATTTCATTTATATGTGGTATCTAAAGCAGAGTAAATGAACATATAAAACAGAAATACACAAATAAATACAGAAAACTAATGGTTGCTAGATGAGAGGGGGGTTGTGGGATGGGTGAGAAAGGTGAAGGGATTAGGAAGTACACATTTGTAGTCACAAAATAGTCACAGGCATATGAAATACAGTATGGGGAATATAGTCAACAACGTAAAAACTATGTATGGTGTCAAATGGGTACTAGACTTATTAAGGGAATCCCCACATAAATACCTACCCACCGTGTTATACACCTGAAACTAATATGAATATTGTTAAATGTCAACTATAATTTAAATATGTGTGTGTGTGTGTGTGTGTGTGTGCGTGTGTGTGTATACACACACACAGTCACAAGATATAGAGGACAGCCTAGAAAATACAGTCAATGATATTATAATAGATATCTATGGTGTCAGATGGGTGGTAGACTTGCAGGGGTTATCACTTTATGAGGGATGCAGATGTCTGATCATTATGTTGTTTTTTACACCAGAAATTAATAATGAAAATAAATAAAGAGCGATTATCTGCTGGAAGTGTAAATTGGTACAACCACTTTAAAAAACTCTTTAGCAACATCTACTAAAGCTGAAAACATGAGTATCTTATTATCAATTAATTCTTCTCCTAAGTATATACCCAACAGAAATGAATACATTTATTTACCAAAACACAAGTATAAATGTTCATAGTAGCTCTTTTGGAATAGTCCTAAGCTGGAAACTGCCCAAATGGCCATAATCAGTAATAACAGATCAATAATGACATGTTCACAAAATCTCAATAACAGAACCCTCTGGTATAAATCTTTCATCTCATTGTTATGTCTCACTGTTTTCAATAAACAATGCTGTCAAGCTAGTACAAACTTCCCTAAATTCTGACCCAGGAGTGCAAAGTAATACCCTAATATTTCACAGCGTTACCATGGAGTCAATGTTGTTGAGGTACATTTCTTAATCCATTAGGACAGAAAGCTAATTCTAGGCCTGGTGGAATTAACCCACAGAGCACACCAGTAAGCCAATTTAGTCAATTTTTAAGTCTATTCCATATCGCCCTCTGAAATGAATACCACTGGAGATAATGTTTTATCATTTTCATGTAATCCTGGTCACTTATAACTTTCTAAACCATAAATGGTGATATATTAAAATTACTGACAATACAGAAAAGTAGCCCTGTTTGCTTCCAAATGATCAAGCAAAAAAGATCCTGAAGCAGTGAGACATGGGATTAGATGAAGAAATGGGGAAAGTTCTGGACGTGGAGGGAGGCAGTTATCCAATATATGTACTTAAGAGAGTGGTCTTAACCCACAGACGAAGAGCATATACTCTAGAGGCCTGCAGGATGCAAAAACTCTACATAGAATCTCTGCTTCTGGGTTTTGTTTAGTACCCTATAAGTTTGATCTACTTATCCATTCTTTATCCAAAATAAACTTTCCCAATACCACCTATTCTATTAAATATATGAGTATGACCCCCCCGCACACACACACAGATATTCTTAATTATATGCATATTACAAGCACAAGTGTCTTATGTCAGTGCCTACAATATTTACCATCCAGGCCGCTCTAAACTACGCCATTTTTCTGATGGACTAATTTAAGTAGTCTAAAGAAATTTGGGGAATTTTCTAATTTTTCTCAACTACTTGTATAAATATTAGAAAGATACACAAAAATATTTGTTGTTTTTTTATTATCAAAACATGTACTTTGTCATTTTTTAAAATCAAAATAAATATGGGTCTAGTATTTTTAAGATCAGAAAGTAATACACCGGGATGCCATTCATGTCACTGGGCAACTTCCCTTCCCTTGTCCCAGCAGAAGTTTGTAGATTTAATCTGAGGATCTGTGGCTGAAGGGATGCCATGCATAGTTGAGAGAATGAGTACCCATCTGTGGTTCATATACACAATGGGATATTGCTCAGCTATTTAAAAAAAAATGAAATACTGTCATTTGTAACAAAATGGATGGACCTGGAGATCATTACACTAAGCAAATTAAGTCAGACAGAAAAAACCAAAAACCAATATGACTTTGCTCATCTGGGGAACATAAAACTGAAAGCAACAAAGATACGAAAACTCAGGGACACAGTCAGTAGTTTAGTGGTTACCTGAGGGCAAGTGGGAGGGGTGGGGGAGGGGAGGGGGAGTCAAATACATGGTGATGGAAAGAGAACTGACTCTGGGTGGTGAGCACATAATGTAACATATAGATGATGAATTGTCAAATTGCAGATCTGTAATCTATGTAATTCTTATTAATATCACCCCAGTAAGTTTAACAATAAAAAATTATGTCTATATCCATTCCCAATTTTAAAAGCAGAAACTGCAACTTCACTTTTAGAATTCCAGCATCCAGATTATCTTCTAAAGGCAGCGTACTAGAAGGCTCTTCTCTAGAGAACTGTCCAGCCCAAGAAGAAACATCTAGAGACAATGTCATTGGAAATTGTTCGACAAACACCCCACCCAATTTACCCTAAAATAAATCATAGTATCAACAAACACCACACATAGGGGGTAGAATATCTTATTAGCAGATAGCAAAGAATGACCAGACGTCTGAGAAAAAGCGCCACCCTAGAAGGTAGAGTCCGGAGTTACGTACAGAATGACAGAGGAGATAGACACTGTAACAGGAGAATAAAATCTTAAACATTTTTATTGACACTTTCAGAGAGATGAATGAGGATACTACAAAACAAATTACTTATTTTAGAAGAACATGTGGAATACAAAAACAGCTCATGAAAATTAAATGACATGATGGCAAAAATGAAAAATCCAACAGAAACATGAATAGGTCAAGAAGAAGAAACTTTTCCAGAGAGTAGAATAAAAGACCAAGAAATAAAACATACCTATGAAAAGCTAAGAGAATTGGGAGAAATAATTCCTCACATGCACCATCCAAATAGTAAGTTGACAGAGACAGAGAGAGACAGACAGACAGACAGACACAGACACAGAGAGACAGCGGAGAAATTACTAATAAAATCATTCAACATGAATTACCAGTCCAGACCCTCCAGAGTAGTGTTGCTCAAGAGAAAGATGTTGATGGGTTCTCATCATATAATTCTATTTGCCCGATGACAGAATGCTGGGGTAAGGCTGACACAGATTATCTATATGACTTTTTCGTTCTGATTATGTGCTGATGAAGCTCTTGCTCTCCTCTAAATCCCATGTACCCTAAAGCAGACAGGTTCTCTCATTTGCTCTCCACAGAACTATTCCATTGTTGGATAAAACTAAAACTTAAAAAAGTAATGAATGACAACCTCAAAAGAATAAAGAGAAAGCAGTCTACTCCCTCTGATTACATTTCTATTGGGTATTCAGTGCTAGATCTGCTAGATATCTTGATTGGTTATGCGAGTCCTGTTTGCTCAGGACTCAATTAGAACCTTCTATGCCGACTTTTCTGAGAAAGGACTCTTGAAAACTATAAAGATGTCTGAAGCCAAAGAATCACAGACGGTTCATTTTATCTTTTCTTGGGAGTCTTCACCTAAAGGTAATAGACTTGTGTGTGCTACTCAGTTTTTCAAGACCAAGCAATAAATTGTTTAGATAGAATACACAGCAAGTAAACCATCTTTTAAAGCAGAAGAATGAGTCAGGCAAAAGACAAATAGCGGTTGCCTGAAAAAAAAGGGAGGCAGGATGAGAGTAGATGCAATCGGAGAGGGACATATGGTAGCCAGGATGGATAAAGTCTTCTTGTAATTAATAATCTAGTCATAGAAATCATGAAAAAAATACTAGGAAGACACAATCTGATTATGGTAGTAATAGAAAATAAAATGGCACAGTATGTACATATGTGTTTTATACTTTTATGTTTAAATTTCACAATAAACGAGTGAAAATAATCCAATCACATGGATATAATCCCTTTTTTCACAACAGAATTTTGATGTGTGTTTTATGTGACATTTTCAGTTGTTTTGGTTTTAATTTCATTTTTTCATTTAACAACATATTGCAGACATCTTCCAAGTAAAAATATATCCATCCCTTCTAATGCATTATAGGAATGTTCCATAATTTATTCAACTATTCTCAGTAGGCATCTTTCCATCTTGAAGTTTTTCCCCTCCTAAAATGGAAACAAGTATATCTGTCCCTTTCCCTCTGCTAAGAAATGCAGTAACAACTGAAGAAATAAGACTATAGAGCAGAGAACTGCCTGGAAGACAAGCACTCTGGAGATGGCTCTATTCTATTCACCAAGAAAGATAGCTGCTAGTGTTAGTTTTTAAAATCGTGATTCTTATTTTTTTTTTTTTTTTTTTTTTTGCTTTTTGGTATGTGGGTAGCTCCCTGACTGGGAATCGAACCCAGGCCGCAGCGCTGACAGAGCCAACACTGAAGCCTTAAGCCACTACACCATCAGGGAACTCCCAAAATTGTGATTCTAATATCCATACTCCACTTTTTTTGTTTTATTTAGTTAAAGTGTTGGAAGAAAATAAAAATCTGCTATTTTTAATTTTCTGTATTCAAACAATGAGACATGCATAAATAAAAATGTTCAAGAACTCTATCACCATCACCACCACTGTTCCTTTATACTCCCACTCACAAGGTAATCAATGTTAATAGTTTGTTATGTATCCTTTGATTTCCCTATGAAATCTTCTCTTTTAAGTAAGAGAAATGACTTGCAGTACACTGCTCCACACAGCCTCTCTGGAGCCTTCCCAGCATCGGAGATAAGAAGAAACCCGACGTCAGCTGACACAACTACAGATACAAAGTGACTGTATAAAATCTTCCTTGGAAGTGCCCGTGATTCTTTTCACTTCCCTTTATATATCAATCTACCAAAATCACTATGCAGCTGCACAGTTTTCTATTAATAGATCCACAGGGTCCAATTCCATGGACTTAGACCATTTCAATTCATTCAGGAAATCTTTTACAGCCAAGCCCCTTAAACCAACTCGAACTACAGAATCCTGGGAAACAAGTTTCTTCCCAGCCTATTCAGAATAGGTGGCGACGACCGTCGGCTCCCATGCCTAGGCTGGCTTCAAATCAAACAGTCTCTTCAGAAACCCAGATACCTTCAACTGACCATCAGGGCCCTGATACAAAGCACAGCATTCACAGGAAGACATCAATCTGTACTTTTTGCCAAAGCAGTACAATGTCCTTCTTGAGTGTTTGTAACACAGAGACTGAGAAAACACTTGAAGCCCAGAAACTTGTCCATAACCCCAGTTCAAACTTCTTCCCACCCCATGCCTTCCTAGTTCCCACCACCCCCCTCCTTCCCGCTTCCTGCCTGTAGTTAATAAAAGGGGTCAATGGATTACAAGAAGTGGAGAACCAAAACAGAGCTAAAAATCTTGCCAAACAACAAGAGAATTAAGCTGGATCTAAGATTCCCAAACATCCATCAGGTTCACACAGGCAGTAATCAGAATAAACTCATACACGTTTCTTCTCTCTATAGATCAAGTAGAAAGAAAATACCACAAGCTGATTTGGGTGATGTCCAGACTTGGAAAGGTTACTTCCTAAATCCTAACTCATTCAATATTTGGAGACATTTGCATAGTGAGCAGAATTAGTCACAAAGCATCACTACTCTGGAATCTGGTGAACAAAAACCTAAGTGTTCTTAACCAAGAACATAAAATTTTACAAATATATTTTTTGAAAAATAAACACAATTAACCATTTTAAAGAGAGTCACTTATTTTTAAAAAATGAAATGAGTGTATATATGATTCTTTATTCATTTCTAATGGTTTTCATACTTTACCATTTTGTTTTCTATTAATCCCATAATCAGATCATGTTTTCCTAGTATTTTATCATGATTTCTATGAATAGATTATTAATTATTTCTATTGATGCCTTAGACTTACTGAATGTCACCACAGTAATATCCTCTGGTACCGTGTGAAATATGAAGCTATTAACAAATAATCAAGTGAGAAAGGAGTCTAAATTTATTTTCTGTAAAAGTTTCTCTATTTCAGGGTGTTATTTCCATTGATCAATAGCTTTGCCATCATGCAGCAAAAATGAATACACTATATTGTTTATTGGTGGCTAGCTATCCTTAAATTTATTTTCTAATTGGAAATTTTAAGTTTCCATTTCGTTTATTCAAGAAGTTTTTTTCAAAATAGGTCTGTAGAAAAAAACAGACAGTTCTCAGAACCATAATAATCAGAACAATTTGAATTACATTGCAGTTCTCTAAAGGGAGAAGAAAAAGCTTCTCTCTTCTGTAATTATGAGTTCTCTGAGAATAAGGATAATGTTTTAGTCACTACTGGTACCAAGCACAATTCTTGGAACATCAAAAGCAGCTAATAATTGTGTGACAAATGAATAAAATTAAACGAATTAACATTAAAGTTATCGCTAGAACTAATGATATAACCTTTATATAGTTAAGTCAGAAAGGAATAGGTTTCTGATAAAATGTGGTATTAGTCAATATAATGTTGCATGAATCTCTAATAAATTTATTCATTTATTTTTTTTTTTGTTTTAAAGAGAGTGTTTTCTCCAACCAGACTCTGTAACTGTCATTGCCCTCTATATTGCATAGAGTAACTCATACACAGAAGAAAGTAATCTCTCTTTTCCTTTTGCAGTCACTGACAGAGTGAATGCAGAAAAGGGTGATAACCCACTGCAATACCAAAGAGAAGTAGTAAGGGGAAAGTCAGCCCCTGACTGCCAGAATGTCTCCAAGGACAAGGAGGGATAAAGAATTCCCACTGCACCTAGTGAAAGAAAGCAAGGTAAACGGCCCCTCAAAGCCATTTTGATTGATAATCATGATACGTATTTACTCAGATCAGTGGTGAGACAGGCAAGTAAATGAATGATCTGACATCACGCAATGAGTATCTGGAAGGGAGTAGGAGCTTCTAGCCCCGTTGTTTTGGCATTTCGGTAGGGAAGTCTTCCCAGAAATGTTGATACAGAACTAGGTCCAGCAGCATAAACACAAGGTGAGAGTCAGTGACAGACTTCGAGGTGGACGAGGACACATTAAAGAGTCAGACACAAGGCATATCCAGGGAACTGTGAGTTCTTCAGTAGATTAAACAAGAAAGGGTATAACTGATGTGGCTACTGACCAGGACAAGACACGGATGGCCTCATACATCACACCAGAGAGCATTCAATATCCCATAGGTAAAAATGGATCAAGGCAGCATTCTAAATTAAGGCTTGTTTTTATACATTTGTATATAAGAACAAAAATTATGTGAAGAATTTATTAATGTAATATGAATAGCAAGGGGCAGACTGTGGACAAAGAAATTAGTTTAGGAGGTATTATACTCGTATAGGCAATAAATTCTGAGTACCGTACACTGCAAATATATAGTTAAGAAAACTTACGTCCTTTTATTTGCAGCATTTCCCTCTATTTCTTTTCTACCCTGCTTGGGAGAGTTCATTCTATATTTGACCAAGCATACGTACTGCACCAAGGGACACTCACTTTCTGGGGTATCCGTGCACCCGAAAATATTACACTTGCTCTCCGGTAACTGGGATATATACTGAATAGGCACTGCATCAATTTTCAGGTCTAACTAAATGAGTCACAACTTCACAAAAAGAATGTTCATCACTCTGATTTTTTTTTTTTCAGCAGTCTCAATATCATCCATCCAGAACTTTATTTCAGGGCAGATACAATACATAATTAGAGAATACTGTGCACCATTTGATGTGAAAATATGAACTAGCAAGTCTAGTTAGCTCTTTTTAGCAGTAGTCGATATCACTAACTTTATAATTGCCCCAAATGACCATTTGAAATCAAATAATTCAGTTTATACATGGTCAGAAAAATAAATTTATTTGCTGTAATAACTGTTCAATCATTTACTTGATTCTTGAGCAAATCTAGATACTAAATGATACCATAGATACTAAATGATAATAAGGTGATTTGCATACCATTACTATAAGCGTTTGCTAATTCAGGAAGATGTTTTACGCATCAAATAAAATTTTAAAAAGCCAAATAGTGAATATTAAAAGACACTTGTTTTATTTAGTATATAAAGTTCTCAGCATACATAAAATACTATAATTATATTAAACAACCAGTAAGAATTACAACTACATAGACTGTACCCTACCCTAGTTCTTTTTTTAATTCATTTTTATTGTTAGACTTATTGGGGTGACGTCTGTTAGCAAGGATTACATAGGTTTCAGGCATACAATTCTACATTGCATTGTCACCTTGTTGTATAATAAGTTCACCACCCAGTGTGAGTTCTCTCCTCATAACCTCTGTGATGATGCTACACATCCCTGAGATAACTGCAGTAATAACAAAGATTGAAAACTGAGCTTCTGAAATATTTATATTATGCCTGTTATTTAGGTAGTTATTTTATTCTTTTTATGATAATTTTTTATAAAAAAAAAAAATTCAACTTGTTTTAAAAAAAGGATTTCTTCTCATTCTGTCCAGAGAGAAAAAGAGAGTACCTACATTTTACCATTTGGTATGATCTCCATGAAAAATGGACATTCATTTTCAAATACCATGTAGGTTAGTTTCATTTTCAGTCAAGAAATACAAAACAACTTTTAACGGAATTATTCAACAAGTCGATGGAGGTCAAACTGAATAATGGTCACCATGCTTGGAAGCAGCAATAATAACTGTTGTTGTAAGTTCTTTTCTTCTCTTAAGGAAGTTTATAATGATATTTAATATCATTCACTTCGTAAAATGTAAAATAAAAGAGAGCAATAGAGAATGAGAAAGAGATAGAAAGTTACTCTTTGCTGTATGCTACCTGAATTAAAACTCATAAACACTTTAGATTTCCTAAGTATCAAATAGCAGTTATAAGGTAACATGATCATTTCTTGAGATAATCAATCCCAAAAGAGGGAATTAATTTAGAACTTCCTTAAACATTACATGAACCTTTTTTGGGGTGGGGGCAAAGCAGAAAATTTAAAGAGGAAAAAAATTAAGGATATACAGTATATCCCAGTTTCTAGCTAGTCAGGATGAAAGGAAAACGAGGGAAAAAAAACAACAGCAGCATATTATGCAATGAAAAAAAGGAAGAAAGATAAATTAAAAGCAGAAAGTCCATTTTTAAGTATCATTTTCTTCCCTAAAAAGCTCAACATGTTCTAAGTAGAAATGTTTGTTATTGCCTTTTTAAGAAAATAAGAGAGAAAACACTGAATAAAACAAAAACCATTTTGCCTTACCTGGATTCTAGTAAGTATTATAAAAGCAGCAAAAAAAAAAAAAAGTGTAAGAAGTTGTTTAAAAAAAAATTATAATTTAAAATAAGATGAAAAATACATGAAAATATGCTTCCGTACATAAATTACACAAAGCACGTATGTGTTACATGACAAAAATATGTCACACTGAAGCACTGCCATAATTCATCTTTCATATGTCCAATATTTTCATGAATATATAATTAGGTATCTTACAAACAAAAATAAAGGAACATTGGCAATTATTTCAAGTATAGAATGATTTTTTTAATGAACCAATTATTCAAGAGGCACTTTACTAATCAACATAAAACAAATAATAATTCAAAAATTATATTGAAGCATTCTGAACTGGAATACATTCCAACAAGTTGGCAATATTCTGCTTTTGCAATCTGCTTTTCATCTCGCTAAAAAATAAATTGCTCCTGCATAAACAATATTTCAGTAACTGACAGAGTTGGCAGCTGGGCTGAAGACAGCAAGGGTATTAGCAACTATGACTGATGGCAAAATAGGGGTTTGCAGAGAGAAAAAAGTATACATTCAAATTTAAGGAATAGCTGCTGTATTTCAGATTCCTTTCAAAAGTGTGGGATGACATATTGAGGTCACCATTGATTAAAAAGACGTATCTGCAAGGGAGCCTTTCACCTCATCTGAAATCTTCAGAGAAACCCCTTGGAGAGGTGTTGGCCTACCCCTTCCTGCTGTGGGCACATCATGGGTGCCTACGGCTAAACTCCTCCAAACTGGATTGGCCTGCCGGATGGCGTGGCTCATTAGTGAATGAAGCTGAAGCCTCGGCCCTACTGAACGTAATGCCAGCGTGAAACCTCAAATCCACCAGAGCAAAGCAGGAAGAGCAAGTTTGTAATATCTGGATGTAAAACCCTCAATTTAATTACAGGTTTTCCTCATCAATTTCCTCTCAACTATGCATGTATTTAATGGTACAGCCTATTAAATATCATCTTTCAGTTAATTCCATTAAAAAAAAAAAAAAAACACTTTAAAAATACTAAAGACAAACTATGTTTGCTGGGCTGTTTTCTCCAAACATTTTCCTCAGGAATTTGTATTATGAACCTTGTCTTGAAAAATAGATCATCTACTTATGAAAGAGCAGAGTTAAAAACAATACATTTCTCCCTTCTTTCTCTGATAACCCCAGAGTTTAACTGGGAATACAGCACCCAGTCCTGTGTCCCCAGTCTCCCTTGAAGTTCAGTGTGCTCTGTGATGACACTGTCATTTGGGATGTAATCAAAGTGATGAGGACAACTTCCAGGAGCTTGCCTTTTTCTTCCCTTTCCCCCTCCCTACTTTTCATTGCTTTAAAAAGGGCAGCCAACTCAGAGTAGGTGACCACATAGCCTGGTACACCCAGGACACTAATACCTGCTCATGGTTCCAGGCTCTTGTTGTCACCCTAAATCTGAGACCATTAGATGGAAATTGTATTAAGGGCAGCCACGTTACAAAACAGAAAAAGCCACTGCTATTTTGGTCTGAAAGGCAGACAATATAAAACCAACAACAACAAAAAAAACAAAATAGAAATTCTTGTTAAATTTCAAAACAAGACGATTTCTTTCAAAGTGTCTAAATCCACCGAGTTGGTGAAGGTTTAGACAAATAATTTTAATCAAAACAGTATTTTTTTAAAATGCTTGGAAACTTAAAAAAAAAAAAAATAGTAAGAAAAAAAGAAAAAAGAAAGCCAGTAGTTTTCTTCCGAGGAACCCAAGAGGCTTCTTGAATGAAGCCATATTTAACCTGAGCCTTGCATAATAAATATGAATAGTCTCTCAAAAGGCATCAGAAAGATTCTAGATAAAGAGATCACCATGAGCAAAGATATTAAGGTGGTGACGTGAATGACATTTTTAAAAAATGTAGTAGTAGAGTATCAGGTGGGTAGGATATGGGAAATGCTGAAACACGTGTTGTAACCGGAATCCAATTTTGGAGAAATTGGAATGTTATTCTGAGAAGTTGGGAGTTTATTCTGTAGTACGTTTGAAGCCACTAAAAGCTTCCCTGAACCTTCCCTGACGGTGACAGAATGAATTCAGGAGATACCATAATGTTCATCGGTAGGACACACAGTTAATTAGGTGTGGTTAATGAGGGGAAATAATTATTGATACATAGTAGGATATATTCTAAATAACTGGTCTCCACCCATTTTTTATTATATCTTGACCCTTTGTTATCCCCGTCACCCTCCTTCAGACAGCTAGATTATTCTTTGCTTCTAAGTTTCAAAAGCCAGGACTCTGAGAAAACTCAAACCTTGGAGAAGAAAAATAGATAGATTTGAAAAAGATGAGGAAGGGAAAAAAAGGCAGGCCACTGCCTTCCTATACCACATTAACAGAAACATACCAAGAGTCCCCAAGGGCTGGGTGAAGAAAAAGAGACACTGTTTGGTCCCTGAGAAATAGGCCCTGTACTGCCACTGTCCCCCCAGAACTCCCAGGAAATTCTGTAGGATCTGGGAGTAGAAGGACTGGTAGACTCTGTCCTAAGCAGAAGAATGCAGGAAATCCTCAGATAAGAAATAGCAGTTTGGTGTTGCAGCACTAACAAGACCTTAATCGACTGTAAGAATTCATCATGCCTCAGCACGGGTGGGAGAGCTGAATGGCTCCCATATGCTGAAGGGTACAGAGAAGCAGCACGCTAGCGAGAGACTTCCAAACAAGCACCTGGAACTCTGTCAGGTAAATTGCTTGTTCCAGTGACCAACAGCCAGAAAGATGACGGTCTGTTGTGCAGATGTCAGCATTGCCAGATGGCACAATGGGTCAGATTGATGCACCCCACCAGCAACAACATTATGGCACTGTGAAAGCCTTCTAGAACTTAGGTTCAACTCAGAAGAAAATGTGAGGGAAACCCTAATTAGAATAATGTTCTGCCACTCCAGAGAAATAGTTACTGAAAATAGAAGTTCAGTTGCAGAAAAAGTGAAATAAATAATGGTTGCTCACCTGTGTTTTAGGAATGATAGATATGAGATTACCATATGTTGCTGAAATGTCTAGCCCAAGAGACCTGAAGAGATGCTCGTACCAATGATAATAGGTAACACAGGTGGAGAAGAAAATTACTAGCCTAACAATTTTTAAAAATTCTGCTTCAATTAATGATGAGAATAATTTTTTAAGAAATTACTCTTTGATGTTTTTATTTCTTCAATAAGATTATCGATTAGATTTTCTCATGGACATTTTCTCTACATCAAGTTAAATTAAAAAAATTGAATTAAATGATTTAATAAATTAAAATATCAGAGTTTAATTATGAGTTATAGTAAACTCTGAAATTAAGTTAAAATGAGAACAAATTAAATAAAATATAAAATGATTAAAAATTTAAAATTACCCTTGCAAACTGTATTTTAATGAATGTTTTCTGTTGAATTTAATTACCAATATTACAATGTTGTTTTATATTAGCAATGTAAAATTTTAACACTAATAATTAAAGCTAATGACCTAGCATGAACTCTTTTATAATATTTTAATGAAATATATACTGCATCAGCCCAACCATCTCACCACATAATTTTGAGGAAACTGAAGGAGAAAAGGGAATTGGGGTGAAAAAAAGGAGAGGAGATAGTATAAGGAAAGAGGAGGAAAATGAAGAGGGGGAATAAGAGGAGAAATGAAAAGAAAAAAGCAAGAAAATCCTTGCCATCTGGATGTGACTTCAGCCATAAAGACAAGGAATCTCCAAATTGTTTGCAAATTCTCTATACCCCGTTAACTTATGCTTCCCAGGTCTTTGAGCATGCCTAGTTGAGCAGTGTCCCTCACCTTCATCTGAAGTGACTGAGAGAAAGGAAAGACTCTAAAGAATCGGCAGAGAGAGAGAGATGAAAGAGAAACATCACAAGTATCGGTCCCCTCAGGACCTGAAAGCGGTGGGGGTAGAAGCAGAGACTAGCTAACACACCAACACGCAGCACATGCAGCCCTGGGGGAGTTTTCCAATGATCTTTCGGGGTCAGGT